>CAKAKR010045350.1:0-35000 GCA_916700685.1 Adelosebastes latens | reverse complement strand
CAAATTACAGCTAATTGCCACTCAACCTAATATGACCCACCTGTGTAGCATTGTTTGCAGTTGTGATTAAGCTACGTCAGGTGAAGTCCTTTTTTAATGCATTATCGTTGAGTGTTTTTGTTGTTCTTTCTACCCGCTGTAGGATCATTATAATGAAATTGTGAATGGCAGTAAAGGGAAACTTGTAATGGGAGTTTACTGGAATTGTGACATTTTCTGGGACATTGCTTATTGGACCTTGAAGTGTACAGGGAGGGGGTTTAGTATCCTTATCAAGGACACACTGTCAGAACATATGTTGCAGATATCAAATGCGCTAATTTCTAACAAATAGGTCATCTTATCCATTGCTGACAGTTGCATATTAGATTAGATTAGTTTGGGTGATATATTTTCCGACTATAAAAGCACAAATCCCCACATATAGTTTGATTTTATTTTTATTTGGTAGAGACGATGCAATTTAACATAGTTCCAATACAGGGCATGAAACTGATGTGCTGCACAGAGAGTTTAAAGCTATTGCTAATTTTCAGCTCTACAATTATGGAAATACAATGAAATACACATTACACTAATACACATACACTTTGGTAATTTACAGTACCATTTGCTAAAAATGGATATAGCTCTGTTTTGCTTTCAGCCAGCACTTGACCTTTGTTGTATATCTTGAATTAATGTGATTTCAGTTGGTAATGTATTCCAGAGTTAACAGAAATATGTGACTCTCATCCATCTATATATGTCACTCTTTGCAAACGTTTGACCCTTATGTTTAAATGTCCACACAATACATAAACCTGACACATAAAAACTTAATTTTTTATTCTGAGGACACATTTCAGTTACCTTACAGCATGTTTTCTCTTCCTCTGTGGACCGCTTCTCTGTCAGTGAGTGACTCTTTCACAGCTACTGCAGATGTTTAGAGGCTCCGAGGCTCCATTTAATGAGCCTTACACAGAATTTAGGAAAATAATTTAGCTGTAATTAATCACACTGTGTGAGCTCATCTCTGGCATCCTATAACGCACAAGGTCTAGGACATCCATGCTGGTTGTCCCTTTTGTAATGACATCAGTCCTATTCCCCTTCTTTAGGTCATGTTTAAACAACCAGTAACCTCCTATAGCACAGAGGTTTTCAACCTCTTTTGTGTCAAGGACCCCTAAGTTGATACACATTAGGTCACTGACCCCCATTTGATAAATTATAAAACATGTTTATTCGAAAAAGGCTACGAATATTAAACAAATAAATTGAAATAGAGGTCACTGACGTCAAACACGGCAAAATTATAATTAATACAATTTTGTGTCAAGGACCCCTAAGTTGATACACATTAGGTCACTGACCCCCATTTGATAAGATTTCTCTTTAGGGACCTCCATCTGAAAAGATTTTGGTTGTTAGATATGGTTAAGAATTATGTAATTGTCAATTAGGGCTGCAACTAACACTTGTTTTCATTGTAAATTAATCTGTCAATTATTTTTTCGATTAATCGATTACTTGTTTGGTTTATAAAATGTCAGAAAATGTCAGAAAATGTTGAAAAATGTCGATCAGTGTTTCCCAAAGCCCAAGATGACGTCCTCAAATGTCTTATTTTGTCCACAACTCAAAGATATTCAGTTTACTGTCATAGAGGAGTAAAGAAACTAGGAAAATATTCACATTTAAGAGGCTGAAATCAGATAATTTTGACTTTTTTTCTTAAAAAATCACTCAAACCAATTCATCGATCATCAAAATAATTGGTGATTAATTCAGTAGTTGACAACTAACTTATTAATCGTTGCAGCTTGTCAGCTACAGTGGAGGAAGTGAATCCTATGATCAGAATAGTCACTCTTATGACTCTTATGGTACATGTCCACAGGGGCGTTTTTTATCACGAGGGATCGCCTCGCTTCCCAGCATCGGACACCTGATGGGCTGCCACTAGACACAAGGCACTCGGCACCTGATTGGACGAACGCTTTCCCCTCGTGGGCTGCTGCTCCCAGCTTTCAAACTGGAACCAACATGGCTGCTCGTTTGGAAACTTTCTTCTTTTATATCACGAAAATAGTGTTTTTATGTGAGAAATAAGCCATGCAGTTGCTGAAACTGTCTTTATTTTGGATCAACAACGGTTAGTTTAAAAGTTTCTCGGGAGTTTCAAGAAGTGGCGAGTCGCGTCAGACGCCCGTGATTTGTATAAAGTAGCCTAGACCGCTGCCACGCTACCAGAATGCATTGCACGGCTGCTTACAGACACAATGAATGGGAAGCATGGAAAGGACCGAGGCTGTGGACATGTACCACTACTCACATTGGACTCACTTTTATAGTGAATTACATAGTGAAAATAAACTATTGCTCATTTTTCTGTAGACCCCCTGGAGAACCACTGCTATAGCACATTCTTGTGGTGAAATATAAACGGTTTTGTTTTTGTTCTTAGATAAACTGATTGACCTTAAAAGTGTTTATGAGATCATGGCATTCAAGTGCAGAATGAAAAGAGAAATCTGTCAGGTTGGATTTGATCTTGGCTAAGCCCCTAAAAACAGGCCGGCTGTGCTGCTCGCACATGGATACAACAATGCCTTGGCTTGTTTAGTCTACATCGCATCCACTCCATATACTCCCTAAGGTTGCAGTTAAATCACTCTCTGTTTAATCTGCCAAGTCTAAATTGATAACGCAGTGGACTGCCTAAAATTAGACATGGATATTATGCTTTTATATTTCATCGTGCCGAGCATATAAAACGTGTTTATACGAAAAAGGCTACGAATATTAAACAAATAAATTGAAATAGAGGTCAACTGACGTCAACCACGGCAAAATGACCAATGGGTTTTTTGTTTGTTTGTTTGTTGCAGGCGTTTGAAAAAGTGGCTTTAAATGACACAATAAAGGGGGTTTCCCAATAAAATGAAAGTCATTACTGCCAAACAGGGAGAACTACAAGGTAAATACAGCGAGCGCTAAACTGTCCCAATCCAGTCCCAGCCTCTAGGCTTGTCATGTGCCAGTCAAGAAGAGGTATTTTATCTTTGTTTGAATAGAGCTCTCTTGTTCCCCCTCGCCTCTGCTTCCGTATGTCTCAGCAGCAGCCTCAGTTCAACATGTGTCGTGTCTATGTTATCTTAAGTGCCTTTTCTCCCTGGGGCTTAACGAAAGGGAAGACAGAGAGAGACAGGAACCCTTTTTCCCCTCTTGCCAGGGAGAAAAAGAGGAATAAATCAAGGTGAGCGTACTGACTGAGTGTGTGTGAGTGAGAGAGATCATCTGTGTCAGTGTGAGTTTATCTGTGTCAGTCTATCTGCATGCGAGTGTGTATCGGTATCACAGTAGTTGCTTATGTGTACCTGTGTGTGCCTGTGGGGAGTGTGTGTGTCCGTACCTTATGCTCCCTGGCCCAGATGACTCTGGGTAATTGCTCCTTATCTGGTGGCCTGTCAGCTCACATCAATGTGACTAAGGGAGGGGGCTAGAGGAGCGATTTATTCCCTCCTCTCTCGCCTTTTAATGATCATTATGAATGATTTATGCTCCATACTGCCGTGTGTGTGTGCGTGTGTGTGCATGTCACAATGAGAAAATAATGTGCATGTGAAGTGCAGACAGTAGTGAGTCACCAATGGGCAGGCCGTGCATGAGCGTGCTTTGCGAACGCACACCCACTCACCTTTCGCTGTCCTTGGTTAATTCTGCATTCATGGAAGACACTTTTTTGGTAAATATTGTTCCGGGAGCGGAACATTTGGTATGTGGGTCTCTCTCTGAGTGTTACTGTGAAGCCTTTGGGATTTGGTGGAGCTGTAAAAGACAGAAGGATTATTGTGTTTGTTAAGAAACAGAGAAAGAAATAAGG
This sequence comes from Adelosebastes latens, assembly GCA_916700685.1. Taxonomy (NCBI): domain Eukaryota; kingdom Metazoa; phylum Chordata; class Actinopteri; order Perciformes; family Sebastidae; genus Adelosebastes; species Adelosebastes latens. Next base: position 31,129 of record CAKAKR010045350.1, on the reverse strand, counting down.
ATCAAGAGACACAGAGAGAGAAAAAGAGAGAGAGCTGGTGAGAGAGATGATAATAGAAGAAAAGAAAATGTGCATGAATGTGGGCTTAGTTGGGTCGAGCGTGCGCAGCGCACTGTGTGTGTCACTTTGTGAGCAGATGTCCGTGTATGTGTGCACACGCTATATCTCTGCGCATTGTTTCCTTTGATCGAGCCTTTCATCCGTGGCTCAGCGGTAGTTGTAATTGGTCTCTGATGGGACTGACCCACTGGGTACTGACTGAGTGAAACAGGCTTTGGATGGCTTCCTTAAATATTTCAGCCCAGCCGAACGTGAGGTCTCCCTGCTCTCGCCTCGGGCTCAGCCAACACCACCACTTAGCTGGATGCCCTCGCCTGTGACAGGAAGAAGAAGAAAAGAGAGCCCGATAGACAGAGCGGTTAATACGCGTACATGGTGCTCGTACACACACCTTTTGAGGGTGTGAACACGAACGAGTGTGAGAGCGTTGCTAACATCCGTCTGCAGAAACCGGCATATCATTATGACAAGTTGTCATTAAACCTGCTGCATCTCCAACTTACTTCAAGTGGAGTTTCCTGTTTGTTACAATGCCTCATTATAGCAACTGCTCTCTGCACCTTGTTAAATGGACATCTTATTCTGCACATCAAGACATTTTGCATTTAACCAAATATTGGTCTTGCTAGTTCTTTACCAGCAGCCTTTCTCTTCGCCGGCGCCTCATTCTGCCTCTTTTTCTGCCTCACTTTCTCTCCTGACTTACTTCCTGCCTGGCTGTCACTCTTCCTCTTTCAGTCACTCTTTCCCCCTCTGTCTACCCACTCACTCTCACTTTCCTCTGTCCCCATCTTCCTCTCCATGTGTGTGTGTGTGTGTGTCATTTTCTCTTCTCTCCATCCTATTCACGCTCCTTCCACAGATCCGAGGCAGAGTGGAAAAAGATAATTCCCCGGTTCTCTGCAGAGAGACAGCAAGTAAAAATAGAGAAGGTTACCTTTCATGTTCAATTTTAAAGGAATGTTTGAGATTTCCCCGAGATGATTAAATAGGAACGCTCCTGACAAGGTCACACAGACTTTACACGTATAGACACACAGAGGCACACGTGCAGAGAGCTTGGTCAAAACACCTCGTGTGGATGTGCTGCTGTTGCTGAAACATGAAGCTGCAAAGTGAAAAACTAGAGAAAGGAAGCAGAAAACATTCATGCCTGGGTGCAAAAACCAAAGCATAACCAGGCCGGTGTTCCAGTGTTTGTGCTGCTCTTGTTGCCTGAGAAGCTAAAATGCAAATACAACAGGATTGATTGGCTTGTTTCTTTATTGCTGTGGCATTTTTCACCTTTCATTTTTTGTTGTAACGACAGAGACTTAAGTAAGTAGTCGTGTAATAAACGGAATAATGTACAGCGAACGGGTCGTTGTTGTGAAATAAACCCCTTCAGGGCGATGCAAGACCCCTCTGCTCCCGTGTCTGGGTTTATTTCACAATAATGACCGGCTTGCTCTACATTATCCCTACAGTATGTATCATCCTATAGTACAGTTGTGAACCTCTTTCAAGTCAAGGACCACTTAATTGCTACAGTACACGTAAGGTCACTGACCCCCATTTCATAAGATTTCTCTGCAGGGACCTCCATCTGAAAAGATTCTGGTTGTTAGATATGGTTAAGAATGATATAGTTGTCAACTAGGGCTGCAACTAACAACCATTTTCATTGTTGATTAATCTGTTGATTATTGTCTCGATTAATCGATTACTTGTTTGGTAAAAAAAAATGGCAGAAAATGGTGAAAAATGTGGATCAGTGTTTCCCAAAGCCCAAGATGACGTCCTCAAATGTCTTACTTTGTCAAAGATATTCAGTTTACTGTCATAGAAGAGTAAAGAAACCAGAAAATATTTACACGTATAGACACACAGTGGCACACATGCAAAGAGCTTTTTAAAACACCTTGTGTGGATGTGCTGCTGTTGCTGAAACATGAAGCTGCAAAGCGAAAAACTAGAGAAAAGAAGCAGAAAACATTCATGCTTGTGTGCAAAAACCAGAGCATAACCAGGCCAGTGTTGCAGTGTTCCAGTGTTTGCGCTGCTCTTGTTGCCTGAGAAGCTAAAATGCAAATACAGCAGGATTGATTGACTTGTTTCTTTATTGCTGTGGCATTTATCACCTTTCATTTTTGTTGTAACGACACAGACTTAAATGATTTATATCCCTGCTTGTTTATCTTGCGTGCTTCTGTCTTGCATACGTCTGTAACATTTATTTTTACATCCGTGTGTATGTGTGTGTGTGTGTGTGTGTGTGTGTGTGTGTGTGTGTGTTTACAGCCTTATTAAGGTTTAGCTTTTAGCTTTAAGCAGCATTGCATCCCCGGAGACCAATTATCTGACAGGGTTAAGGAAACTCTCTGGTGTCAGAGAAGGGAGATTGTGGGGTTCTGACAACACTCCAGCATGTTTCCTCGGGCATGCTGAGAGTGTTTGTGTGTGTGTGTCCCGCCTATGCACGCGTACCGCATGTGCACATGTGTTTTATTATTCATCATCAGAATCCCCCATTAGCTCACACGTTAGTAACGAACATGGCTTTCCAGGGTGTCGCTCTGATCATGTTTATTGCCCCCAACAACATCGCATGAGGACCCCGCAGAGTGTGTTACGTAGTGTGTAGGAGAGTGCGTGGGCGTGGGTGTCACATACTGCAAATTGCTGTCAGTCATGGTGTTAAGGTATTCTGGATGTGTCCCAGCCACTTGGTAACTATAGCAGAGACTGACAGAGGTGCTGTGGGACAAAGTGGAGTTGGCGTTTTGAATGAGTTATCCTGAATTCAGACTGCGTCCGTCTCCAGAGGCATGGATGAATGGCCTGATTCTCTCTCCACCTCCCTTTTTCTCTCTGACTTTCCAGCCCTCTCTCCTCCCTCTCTCCTTCTCTTTCAAACTTTCTCACCCTCCTCTCTCTCTCCAAATCCTTACATTGTGTATTTTTTTTTTATCTCTCTTTCCCTTCAGCCTCCCAATTTGGCTGTCCCTTTCTCCTGTCGTCTCTCCTCTTCCTCCCTCTTTCTTTTACTCCTTCATCTCTCTCTGCCCTCATGCAAAATCCTCTTCATTCTCCCATTTCCCCCTCTCATGTATTTAAAAGGGTTTTTTTTGCCCAACAATGAGCTGCACTCAGTGAGCTCCAACCTTGTTTCCATAGTGAGAGGAGGTCCACTTGTGCTCTCCGCTATCCCAACTTTCACCCGTGACGGAGTTTTCTTTTACAGCAGGCCCCTTCTGTCTTTCTTCATCTTCCTCTATTTGTGCTGCCTCTTTCCTCTCCCTCCTATGGGCAAGTAAATATCTGCCTCTTGTTATTTGCACATACTTGACTGCTGGAGTGTTTGTGCAGTCCGTATTTATCCGTCCAAACAGCCAGTGCATTAACTGTACCGACCTTAGCTGTAGCATAATAAGCCTCGCAATATTAATAATAATACTGAAACTTTTTGCTGAAATGGAAAGACTTAACTTCCGAACATGTCTTTGTCTCGGCGAGTATGTATATGCTTGCGTCCACTTGCATCTCTACCTTGACTTTACATGTATTGGTGTCAACTCTAAAATTGACCTTGCTTTCACACACCTTTAAAAGTTGCCGGTACGCTTCACAGGAGGTTCATTTCTCATCACCGCATCTGAAACCTCCTCCCTCCACACACTTTCCGACAATTCCTGTAACTTTCCGAAACCGACAAGCACGGCCCACTTCGCACAGCGATTGGCTGTGCTTGGAGGAGGTGTGTGTGTGTGTGTGTGTGTGTGAAAGTGCTATTTGAACTTCTTCCTCAAGCTTTGCTTTTCATTCTTCACACAATTACTTCCTTCGCTTTCTGTGTGTACAACCAAGTGCAACACAACGAATGCCTTTCCAGGAGATTACTGTACGAAAGTGTGCACTATTGTCCCTATTCAGCCCGGTGGCACGAAAAGATGTATGAATGACATGATAATTTGCTTGGCATTTAGCGTACAATAAGAACGCTGTTCTTGCTTTTGTCGTGTCATTTGTACGCCATGTAGTCTGTACTGACTGTAAACGCATTCGCATAAATATGGTACGCTCAGAGCTAGTGACGTAGAATAAAAAGTGAGAAAGACTGGTTATGACAGGCGAGAGGGGAGGTGAATGGGTCCAACAAACACAGGACTTTCAACCAGGTGACAGCTGTTTGAGACCGGTGTTTTGTTTTGTAAGTTACGTTATTGATGTTTGTGACGTGTCTTTAGTGACGTTATTTCCATACTTATGTTACGTTGTTTCCAGATGTATTTTACTTAGTTTACGCACTTATTTTAAGCCCAACCATGATGTTTTTCCTAAACCTAACTGCGGACATTAGCAACATACAAGTGAAATGCGAAATGTCTAAAATGCATCCTCATGCCACACGCAGAATGTCCTTGTAATGTCGTGCTATTTATATGTCTTCCTGTGAGATTGGGTTGCCCTATTAGAATGATTATCGCATGGCCACTCTCTATGTCGGCAGGTTTTTCGCCCCACCTTTGAGTGTGGCCATCATACTTGCCAACCCTCCAAATTTTGGAGACTCCCGTTTTTCATTGCCCTCTCCTGGTTTCCTCCCAGGATCTGGAACTGAACATTGTGTATAATCCCTACTGTTTCCACCCTGACAACAATAGAGATACACCAACTGTCGTTTCCCAGCGGAAGAGAGCAGTCTAGGCTCGCGACAAAGCGCAGTTTGAGCTCATGTTTAAGCTGCGCTCGCCACAGCGTGCAGCGGCCAAAGTTGGGTTTTGCTCAATGCAGCGAAAAGCCGTCGTGGCGTGACGTGGGCCACTGGAAATAATAGGTTTCAGAGCTCAGTGGTGGCGTTGTCACGTTGTGTCTGAAAGGACCTTCGGTGAGTGAGAGAAGGAGAGAGAAATGGAGAGTACTAAGAGAAAGAAATACTCAAGCAGGAGCAAAAATGAATAAAAACAGATGAATATTAGTTTATACCAGAGATTTACACGCCAAGTTCACACCAGAGGGGCGAATTATTCAGTTTTCTTTCCTTGGAGTTAAAGATAAAATCAAAAGTTTAACATGAAAATGCTGTTGCAGTGTACTTTTAGATTATTATTTAGTTATTTTCACTCTTTTAAAGTCACCAGAATGCAGGAAACAAAGTCTCTGTAACTCAATTATTTTCAGGGGGGAGGAACCCCAGACTCCCCACTTTGGTTTTGAAATCCTCCCTTCTTTTAAGTTCTCAGGGTTGGCAAGTATTGAGGCCATTCGTAACAGCTATACTCACACTTTTGCCTTTAGACGTGGTTGGAAGACGTTTTGTACAAAATGGTTTCAAGCATACAAGCGTCTGAACACCCCTGCTGCTCTCTCCCTATATTCCTCAGTGCTGCTGCAGCTTCTTCTTCTTCCCACTCTCCTCCCTCTGTATGCGTCACTCCCTCTCTTTTCACTTTTTTCTCACCTCTCCCTCTGCCTTCACCTAAATAACCCCATAGAGTCCCACTTCCTGCCCTCTCCTCCTCCTCCCTCCTTCATCTCCCTGGTTCCTTTAAGTCTCTTCCCCTCTCTCCTCACTCCCCTTCTACACTTTTCTCCCCCTTCTCTTGTCCCTTTCTTCCTCTCCTCCCAATACTTCCATGGATAAAGACGATTCAGTCTGTATTTTTGGCCAGAGGCGAGGATTAGCGATAAATAAAAAAATAAAAGAGTGTGGCCCAAAGTGACTCACATGTATCCGCAGAGACACAGAAGCAGAAGCCAGATGCACATAAAAAGTCGATGCATGACACGTACACACAAAGCCTATGGATGTCCCTCACACAGAAATGCCTGTTTAAACTCTCCGGGGACTATAAAGGTGTACGCAGGAAAGGACACACGCAGTCGCATACCAGTTGAACAAGTTCACGCGTGGTGGTCTATATTTAGAACACTGGTCAATGTAAAGCTCTGCAGAGTCAGCAGCTTAGAGAGTGAGACACTGACAGGCGCAGAAGGAGGCAGCGTTATTAAGTTACCATTATGCGACTTCTCTGTTTTCTATCAGTAATTCCCTCTCTGCTACTAGAAAATAGAGATGAAGAGATCGTATTAGGCTGCTATCGTGTGACCTCTCTGGTTTCTTTCAGTCATTGTCCCTTTACTACAAGACGCAAAGATGCAGCTACTGTATCTCTACTACATTATTGTCTTTATGAAATCACTGAAGACTCCCAAGTGCAAAGACAGCTGCTTATTTTATGGTGTATCCAGTGACAAAATATGGTTGTTATATGGAACTTGATATATACAGTGTTTATATACTGTAAATATATATGTAGTGTTTTCGGGAGTAATAAGCTTTATTGTCTCTGTTTATGTCAGTAATTCTTTTTTTATCTGTGTCCTTGTCACTTGTTTTTTGATCTATCTGTGATTTGTCCTGGTGTTCTGTGGAAAAGTAAGAAAGAACATGTTGTTATTATTGTCAAATTGGGTGTTTGAAGAAATGTAATCCAATCTAATATTGAATACCGGAGGGTTTACAGCTAACTGATGTCACAGCTCCTTCCACTCATTGACTTTTCTCTGCAGCGATAGTCAATCATGTACCGGGTGAGGTTGACGGGTCCTTCCCTTCTATTAGACAAACAACTTTATGACTAAGATTTTACACCAAGGGAAGGAGAACAAGGGTTTATTTAAAAAACAAATACAATACCCTTAAGGAGAAAGACATTTGCATAAGGATGGTGGGATTTAATTAAAAAGTACCAGACTAAGCAGTATAATAATTCACGGGTGAGGACAAAGGTTTTCAAAGAAAAATAGATTCAGCAAGAACTGTATTTATTAGTTTTCTTGGTGAAGATCAGTTTAGCAAATAATTAAGCAAATATTTCTTTCACTAATGGAACTAAACAGAGATAGTATTGTTTTCGCAGTGAAACATATAATTACCCTCCACAACCTGCCGTAATAGATACATCAAAGCTGAATTATCCGGAAAGTAAAATCCACTGTCATCCAGTGATTTGTTCTAGGAACAGCAAGGCAGCGTCCTTTCACACTGATCTTGTTAGGATGAGAAATGGCACGGCATTGCACTTTCTCTTGGAGGAACTACATAACTACTTCTTTGAAAGAACATAAAGTAAAGTGACAAAGATAAAATGAGTACAGGCCCAAAACAATCCCCCAACTCCAAATAACATGACACCTGATCCCCAGAAGCACCTTCTGGTGAAAGAGCCCAAAGTTGAACCCTCAAAACTTTGCCAAAACATGTGGGCTACAGAGACAACAAGATTGGTCAAAACGAGTATATGGCTGGACCGTGTATGGTCAGTCTGCAAATCTGTGGCTAAATTGTCACACTAATAGTCAGTGGTCATGTCTATAATCTTAAATCCAGTGATACATGTCCACCAGGTCCGGCGAGGACACTAGGGGACGCGCTGCTCCACTCAACTGGCAGGAAACAACATGGTGGCCTGCTCGTAAACTTTGTGTTTTTCCGTCTAAACAATCCACCAAAATCTACTTCCGAAAACGTTTTAAGCAAGAAATAGGTTATGCCGCTGCTGAATCTCGTTTCATTTTAGAACTAGATCGCCTGGTTTGACAGCTTTGTCGAAGTTTCGTGAGCCGGACACGACGCGCTGGACGAGCTTAACTTTATGCAAATACAGCCCCTCTCCAACTTGCTGCAACACTCCCACCATGCACTGGGCGACTGCTTCTCCTGCTTTCCATAAGGAATGAATAGAAAGCGTTGAGACTCCCGCCGTCACCGGATCTGGTGGAAATGCGCCGATAGAGGAGGACCCGCGCCAGTGAGTGGAACCACTGACACGCCCCCTGAAAACAAAGGACTGTACCCATCTTTTCATTTTGAAAGAGCAACAGCCAATGAGGAAACTCCAACACTCGGCCGACCAATCATATGACTAAATCATTCTTTTGCGTTTGTAGGGCTGGCCCTCTGCGGTCCAGCCAAAAGACTAGATACAGTATGATAAGAAAATGGCTGTATCTCAGAAACTACAAGGAGCACAATCAAGGATTTGGTATCTATGAACTCATAACAAGTTAAATATCAAAGATATGCACACATATGCAGTGTAAAAAATATTTCATATGGAAAACATTCAATAAAAACAATGTTAGCGTCTTGCCTAAGTAAAAAAAAATCCTGACATTAACTATTAATAAAAGTGTGATTTTTCATGTGATCTAAACATTTCAAAGTTGTGCCATTAGATACTTGCCCAAAGTATATCCGTATCCAAATTTCAAGACTTGTGACCAATCAGAACAAATGTTTGTGTTATTTTTCCTCATCATACTAAATATAGTCTTTGGGCACAAATGGGTTAAGTCCAAGCCCCCAGGAAGTCCAAGCCCCCAGGAAGAGCGCCAGTCGTTGATCGCAATTTTCGTGGTGGCCAAACATTGGTACCACAACTTCTGTATCCATCACGTGATGCCATTGGGCCCAAAAATACTTTTTCCCATAGACTTACATTGGGAATGAGACGTCTGTAACTCAGAGGATCATTTTTTTGAGGTGAATCAACTTCCCAGTGCAAACAGTCTAATAGCCCTTATTTAAATCATGAGGTCCTAAAAGTTGTAAAATGCACTAATAGCCGAATCCGAGCCGAGTTATCTCCCTTCCTCCGTTCATGTGAATGAGACCCAGACCGAGGCTGGAACGAGGGCTGGGAGGCGGAGTTAGCAAGCCGTGAAAACAGCGTGAGGTTGGGACCCCGTGACCGAGCCTCCAACGCTGTATCCAGTTCTCTTAATACATCCATGGTTAAGTCACAAAAAATCTGCAAAACAAAATGTCTGCTTTGAACTTGGTGAACTCCTCCCCAATGTATATTTTAATACCTAAAAGCTCCCAAGATGGTGAAGAACCCATTAGCTGAAAAAACAATAGGCTGACTATTTTCATCCTAGAAAAAAAGGCACATGTGGCAGAAGAGACACACCGTCAGTTTAACACTGGATATATTATAATGTGTTGATTATATACATACTTTTAGACCGATCAGTCAAACTCAGCAACCCGCTTAGCAACATTCCCATACTGTCTGCTAACTTAGTTTGAAAAGCAACTTTACCCAGAAACAGTGAAGTAGCAGGGTAAATGTTTAAGTGTCAATCTATATGTCATCTGTGACAATTCTTTGCTCACTTTTGACCGAGATGAGACGCCGAAACACTGTCTCAGCATTTTAGCCCCAAACTCTGTCTGGCACCGGCACAAGCTCTGAGTGGGAACATGATCTATAATTTATCTCTACTTATGAGCAGACGGTCTGTCACGGTGTGCTGTGTGTATGTTTCTGTATGTGTATGAGTGTGTGTTCAAGACTTGTGCACGTTTCTGCCTAAATAAAGTCTAAAAAGTTTCATTTTAAATCATCTGTCACACTGTGTCCTTGGAAAGAAATCTTTAGCGTTGTTTTTTTGACATTACTTTCCCAATGTGTACTCTGTTGCCAGCGGTTTTAGGTGGTCATGGCAACGTAGTTACCATGGCTTTAGTAGATATCATGGAGACAGAGGAAGATAGACCTGAAGTGCATTATTGTTTCGTGTTAAGAGGACTGTCCTTGGTATTGTCTTACAATAGTATAAAGAGCAAAGTGCGTTAAACAAAAACAGAAGAATTACAGCAACAACAGGCAGGTGCAGACGTTTAGGCTCATAAAAGGAGCCTCCACCACCTTTAATTTCTTCAGGAAAAGAGAACATGTTTGTGTGTGCGTGCATATTCATGTCCCTGAGTGTATGCGTCAATATGCAGATTTGTGTATTCACTTGGGTCCGTACATGTGCCTGCGTACATGTCTGTATACGTGGTAGAGAATGAGAGAGAGATAGAGACCAAAACTCCTTTGATGTAGAAATAGTGGGACAGAAGCTGTATTGATAATCAATAGTGTGCTAACATGTCCAGAGGGCCTCCAAGAACATAGAGCGTCTCAGTAAAGTTGCCCTCCACACGCCGAGATAAACAAGCCCACGCAGTTTTGAGGCCTTCAATGCAAAAGAAAATACATTATAAAAACACATTCTAATTATTAATTCAATCATTTATTTATATCGGTGCACAAATGAAAAACAGCAACACAATAATGCAGCAAGTTTTTCCTTTGTTTTTATAGCTCTTATTCACTTTCTTGTTATCCACACTGTTCAGTCACCCCTTTCTCTATCTCCACCCAGGCCACAGCCCTTGACACATACACACACACACACACACACACACAAACACACACATACACACACAAACACACACACACACACACACACACACACAGGTATGCACAAACAAACACTTAAACACATACACACAGGCTCAAACCCATGATGCATTACAACTCCCGCCCATACACACAAAAATACACACGTGTGCACAAACAATAGCACGCTCACCGACAACTATCAAACCCAAACTCTCACACACACACGCACACACACACACACACACACACGCAAACACACACACACACACACACACACACACAAACCACCAACACATAGACACAGTGCTATAGGGCTATTCATCTGTCTGAAGCGGTGGCTTATGAAAGGTCAGCCTTTGAGTTATGACAGAATCTCCTGGCCACAACAGCCCAAGCGTGGGTGGCAGAGCAGTGACTCTGTGTGTGTGTGTGTGTGTGTGTTTGGTAAATGTCCGGGTCCGTGTGTGTGTGTGTGTGTGTGTGAGAGGGAGAGAACAGGGGCAGGTCCGTAATGACTGTGTGGTGCTGTCGCAGGGCAGGCAAGGTGGAGAAGGAAGAATATGAGCGCCGCGCTGGAGAAGTGGGTCGACAGACACAGTTTACCTCCGTGCACGTGATAGAAAAGGACAGCTTAAAGGAAAAGACAAATAGAATGGAGGGCTGGAGAATTGAATATGAGACTGAGAGAAACGGCTTATGGAGGGACAAAGCCGTGGCAGAGATGGAGGAGGAGAGACGGAGAGAGGTCAGCGGAGTGAGAGAATGCCGGACGAGTGCCAGGAGAGAGGATAGATTGGCGTGAGGGACAGGGGGCTGGGGCTAAATGAGAGAATTATCAAGTGTGTGTCAATACATGTATGTCAATCTGTGTGAGTGTTTATTCACATCCATGCATCGAGGCATGTGTGTGTGTGAGTGTGTGTGGGTCTTGGCAGCAGCCGAGGGGCAGATGCTGCCTGCGCTCCAGGCCTACTGCTTTACGGCCTTCTGCGGAAATGTTGCTGTGCCAACCTTAGCTCTCATCCGCAGCCAATCACATGCCTGGGCCCACGGTGGAGCAGAGTTAATACATACACACAGACACACATGTAGCAGGAACACACACACACTCATACACTCACAGGAGCGCATGCACGGAAATGCCATAATGAGAGACAAGGGTAATAAATGGAAAGTGTGTGTGTCAGTGGTGATTGTGTTCATTAAGGTGCTGGGAACAGTATGTGCCTGTGATCAGCAGGAGGCTTTTGGAGCACACACACAGTCACACACACACACCAGCTAGGAGGGCTGCCTAAGGAGACATTTAAAGATGCTTTACTGCAGGCAATATAAAGCCGTTCCAACCTCTGAACTTTTCGGAGTTGTAGCAGCGTTTTACGAGGAGAACTTTGCATATGAAATTGACCAACTCTATATCTCTCTAACCACACTCCAAGACTGTTTAAAAAAAATCCCATCCCATTTCATTTGCTGGAGAGGTCGAACCCGATCCTACATATCACTCCTGTTAAATATGAGGCTGTCACTTGACGGCTGCCGCCGCCTCGCTCTCCCAACAGAGCTCCATCAAGAGTTAGACAGAGAGTACTGTCACGCAACGGCCCATAGCGGCAGACTGACATTGACTCTCTCATCATATGTATCAAGAATCCCCACTATTAATCTTTTTATCCACCGTATCCATCTTCACTGTCCAACTTAGCCTTCAGAAAGAAAAACGATGGGACTGAACATGTGTTGCATTAAATAAGTATAAATATAACAAACTAAGTACATTAACTCAAGTATTGTACTTAAGTACAATTTTAAGATACTTGTACTTGAGTATTTCCATTATCTGCTACTTTATACTTCTACTGCAATTATATTCAGAGACAATATTGTACTTCCAGCCAGTTTTCATTCCCAGGGCGTCAAATACTGGCACAAAATACACTTTTTGCGGCTGTATGCGATGCACCGGGTTTTCTATTACCTACAATGTAAACTCAATAGTTAACGCACAGGAAAAGTGCGGCGGGAGTGTGGTGATGTAATTTAAAGAGTGAAAGACACACAGGGCGGGAGGGGAGGTGGATGGGTCCAACAAACACAAGGCCTTCATCCAGGAGACCGCTGTTCGTGTCTCGTGCGTTAAGTTTCACTTTCACTTTACAATCAGCTGTTTGTTTGTGTCCTGTGTTCACAACATCAAGGCACATTTGCACTTTAAAAACGTACTGATTTTAAGCCCGACCATGTTGTTTTTTTCTAAACCTAACTACGTGGTTTTGTTGTCGAATCCTAAACAAGTTTTTTTTGTTTAATTCAGAACATTAAGTACGTGTTTACTGCAACTGAAAAGTGACGCCGAGGGGTCTGACAAAGCGTCAGTATGTGACGAGTTGGGATGAGAACCTGTCGGTACTTTTTACTCCACTATATTTATTTGATAACTTCCCTTACTAGTTACTTGGCAGATTCAGATTAATAATACTAAATATAATCAACAAATCAATTATGATCTTTTATTATGGATAAAAGTAAGACTTTATTGTTCCCTTAGTAGAATTCACAAGCTACCTGGCAGTGTATATATTGAAAAAAAAACAAGCCCCACCTTTACCAGCTGCAGCATGAAAGTGATGTTGCATCAATAATTATAATTCAGTACCTATTCTGAAATGGACCATACTTTATGAGTACTTTTTTTTGTACAGTAAGTACATGTTGATGCTAAAACGTTTGTACTTTTACTTAGGCTAAGTTAAATATTGAATGAAGGACTTTTCTTGTAAGTAAGTAAAGATCTGAGTACTTCCTCCACCACTACATAAAATACCTTTTATAGAAACTACACCTCTGTTTTTATGGTTCAAGCCATTTTGTTTTCACACATCTACCTCCATATTTCTCAAGTAAAAGCCAACGTTTGGAAAAAAGCGAATCGAGGAAGTATTTTAAGACCGAATGGCTGAGAGGTGAAAACAGCCAGAGTGAAGCCAGAGATTGAAAGTAATGCTCGGAGGGAGGGATGGAGAGGGCATCGAGGGAGAGAGAGAGGCTGGAGGATGCTGTGGAAGAAAACAAACCCAAGGAAGCAATGAAAAAGAAAAGATAAGGGGAGAGCAACAGAGGGATGCAGAACGGAGGGATGCAGATGAAAAACTGGGAAGAAAGGAAGAAAGAGAGAGTGAAACGGGAGAGGTTGAAGGTTGAGAGGTAGACAGACAGATCACAACCAAGCTGAGACTAGCCGACAGCTGCGAGAGCAGAATTTGATACTGCGGCACACACACACACACACACATACACAGACGTGCACATATGCAGGCGTACGTGTGTGCGCGCATGCACACACGCAAACACAGGCTCACAGGGGCACATACACATGCTCACACTATCCAAAAGAGCCACATTACACATGAAATATTAATGGTGCAAAGCAATCCCCCCCCCCCCCCCCCCCCCCCCCCCCCCCCCCCCCCCCCCCCCCCCCCCCCAAAGTAAGGAAGAGAGACGGATGAAAGCAATATGTCTTTATTACCAGTCCTGGAGTGGCATGTGGACTATCAGCAAAATGATATGCATTTTGAATCATCACTTTTACCAGGAGCGTGATCAACCCACAGAAACAACTTATTTTCTTCCTCAGCGGTGCGTTTATTCTATCGAGCAACAAAGCAAGGTCATCCCGGGTGCTAAAATGTCCTCATGCAGATCCACTCTGGCAACAATGAGTACATAAAAAATGTATATGTGTGTACGTGAGAGTGTTTATCTGTGCTTAATGCTGTGTTAGAAATGCAAAGCTTAATTCAGCTTCTTAAGCATGGGTGGCTTGTGTGAGTCTCAATAAATCATTAATGAATAATTTTCACAGGTGACAGAGTGTGCGCGAGGGAAAGCTGAAAACAAAATTGGGTGAGAACATACTGTCTTCCCTTGCTAAATGCTAATGTTTTCAAAGAATATTGCATATGTTGGATGCGTGTGTGTCCCTGCTGGTGTGTGTGTGTGTGTGTGTGTGTGTGTGTGTGTGTGTGTTACTTCCTGATGATAAAGCACAAACAGACAGGTGTGTTTGTTCTCTTAAGCACCTTTCTGCCCCTTAAAAGCTTCAGGTAATAACACCATCCATCAACAGCTTGTGTGGACATGTGTGTGCGCATGTGACGCGCGTGTGTGCGAAAGCACGCGTTCGACAGAAAGGTCAAAAACAGGAGGAGTTTGCGGAGACACGGGTGGTATCTCTTCACCGCAGGAGTTTAATCAGAAGGAAAAAATATGCCAGCGTGTACTGGCGCATACGCAGACACCGAGCCACACACAGGAACAGACACAAAACGCCCAGGACATGAACATCAGCCGAGTACATGCATTAGTGCACAGCAGTAGCTCCGCACTAATGAAGAGGGGAAACATTGTGGAACGGCATGTCTAGGCAGGTGTGAGGAGAAATAAACAAATAATGAGATCAACACTGCCAAGATTACAGCACATTCATTACAGCACTTAATCGGTTCCCTTCAACCACTGACTCTTTTCTTCTTCTCTCTATCAGACAACATCTTCTCTTTCTGTTTGTTATTGCGTCACTGACTGCAGTGTCACATGTTATGCATCTTTTTTCCTTTATGGCAAAGTCAAATCTGGAAACATAACTGATATTCCAGCCCGTTCTCATTCCCGAGGCTTCAAGTACTGTCGCTTTCTCATGGCCGACGGCGCGTGATACCGCCGAACAAGGCGCACTTTAGCGCCGGTATAGAGAGGCAAAGTCCCGACTCTTCCGGTTGGACCACCATGGGACCTTATTTTGGAAGAAATACGAACAGTACTCAATGGCAAGAGACAAATATTTTTTTGACCCTGTTTGAATTGCGCCATGAATCACACATATGATGTTTGTCAATTTAAAACATACTTTTGCAAGTCAAGAAAGTCACAGTTTGTTGTAAAACTGTGAAAGAATTTAGATTAGAATTTAGAATTAGAAAGACTACACACCAAAAAGTTGCGTTAGTTACTCTCGCTGAAGCTATGATGCAGGGGGCGACTCCTCTGGTTGCAAAAAGAAGTCAGATTGTATAGAAGTCTATGAGAAAATGAGCCTACTTCTCACTTGATTTATTACCTCAGTAAACATTGTAAACATGAGTTTATGGTCTCAGTTGGTAGTTTCAAGTCTTCTTCAATACAGCATGATGTTCATTTAGTAAATTATGGTCCCATTTAGAGTCAAATAGACCATAAAGCAGGGGATGCTTTAGGGCATGGCAATCATGTGATTGACAGGTCGCTACCACGGCGTTGTCCGCTCTGGGAGTTGTCCGTGTTTTCGTCTTAGAACTTTAACCCTTTCGCTGTGTGTTTTCAGTTAATTATAACCTTTTGTCACCTGAAAATGTCTTATTCAGCGTTTGATTGTACTTAGCTCCACTCTCTCGTGTCATTTCTGGATGCAAAAAAACAACATGGCGACGGCCAAAATGCCGATTCGAGGCTTCAAAATGGCGGTCCACAAACCAATGGGTGACATCACGTTAACTACGTCCACTTGCTATATACAGTCTATGGTTTAATTCACAACATTAAGCACATGTTTACAGCGACCGAAAAGTGACGCCGAGGGTTCTGATGAAATGTGGAGTGGAGTGCAAAAAGGAGTCATTCAAGCTGACACCAAAGCCTCAATCCTCAACATGCTGAATATCATCAACATGCTGAATATCATCCGGCTGGTTGACAGGTGTGGAGTCACTTATTTCACAAGTATTTGGTGAAATGAATCCAATCAAAAGCATCTTGAGGCCAAATGTATCAACTGCCTGCATAAAAGAAAGCAGGAATTTCCATCGTAATCTGCATTCTGAGACGACTCCGCTACTCAGTTCAGTTTCTATTCCTCAAAACATTGTCCGAGATTTATGTACGCTGCTCGACAACCACGTTTAGTTTCTGTTCCATGCATGATTGATTCTGTGACATACGGCATAGTTTGGTCTACACAATGTCTGAATTTCAGAGTTTAACTGCAACAAGGTTTCATGCCTGGGATAATATTTGCGCAGATGTCAATATATATTATTTGCAGCCAAGTGTACACAGTTTCCTCTTGCCTCGAGGGATTGCGGCTCCAATAAACTATGAATTCTGCTGCAAAGGATATCCGCTACAAAAGATTTAGAGCCTGCTGATTCTTTAATAGAGTCTTTTCTTCACTATTTCTCCCCTGGTATCACTTTAGCGGTCACTCTGCGGCCATCCTGAATGGTTTGACTCAACAACATTCTTATGAGATTTTGAACAATGCAAATCAAGTACCGACATCCGCGGAGGAGGGAGAACCTGTTCTGACAAATAAAGGTGAAGTGTGGAAAGTACAGATTTGTTCTGGTCCTGCCTTTTATTTGCAGACGGTCTGTAACTTTTTGACAGCTAGTGCTGTAGCAGTAAATTTCCAGTGGGATAAGCCTATGCTGTCTGTGCCAGCATGCTTGTTATTCTGATGATGGAGGGAAAGGAGGAAAAGCTTCCTGATCTTCATTAAGAATGACTCAGCTGCTTTTTCAGTCTGTCAGCATTTCCAAAGCTGATGACGTTCCAGGGGCGCTGCTTGGAGAGCTATTCAACACAGGAATTGAGAGTTTAAGACTAAGGCTGCTTGAATTAACTATTATTGGCAAGGGTGAGAGATATTGTGTGTGGGTGTGTGTGTTTCATGTGGTGGGGAGTCAGTAAAGTCGGAGACTAAGAACTTGTCAAAAGAGCTTTATAATAATATTCTTAAACTGATTAAAAAAAGAAGCCAGAGTTGAGACATAATTCAATCCCTTACTCCTTATATAAATACTAATTTTAATATGACATAAGAATTTTAATTAGGGCTGTCAATCGATTCAAATATTCAACTGCGATTAATCGCACAATTGTAGATGGTTAATTGCAAATTAATCCAACATTTTTTTATGTTGTTTGTTTTTCATGTGTTCAAAATATACCTTAAAGGGAGATCTGTCAAGTATTTAATACTCTTATCAACATGGGAGTGGGCAAATATGCTGCTTTATGCAAATGTATGTATATATTTATTATTGGAAATCAATTAACAACATAAAACAATGACAAATATTGTCCAGAAACCCTCACAGGTACTGCATTTAGCATTAATAATATGCTCATATCATAATATGGCAAACTCAAGCCCAACAGGCATCAACAGCTGTCAGTGTGCTGACTTGACTATGACTTGCCCCAAACTGCATGTGATTATCATAAAGTGGGCATGTCTGTAAAGGGGAGACTCGTGGGTACCCATAGAACCCATTTTCATTCACATATCTTGAGGTCAGAGGTCAAGGGACCCCTTTGAAAATGGCCATGACAGTTTTTCCTTGCCAAAATATAGCAAAAGTTTCCTCCCTCGTGACAAGTTAGTATGACATGGTACAATGGATTCACAACGTCCGATTGATCGAATTACGTCAGTGTTTTAAAGAAATTAGTGGCAAATTTGCGTTAACGGTAAGAAAAACAAAACAAAATCTGGGTGAAAATTGGAGAGAAAACACTGTACTTTGATTATTTAATGTTTATTTTACTTCTTAAAGGAACTCTGCTGCATAACCAGCATCTGTATTTTCTACCTTTCTTTTTTCTTACCAGAAGTATTGTTTGAGCTGCTGGAGGAGCTTGTTTATTGTAAACTGTGATGATCAGTGACTTCTTGCAGCAGGAAATGCAACGAGTTTTGGAGGGTTGAAGGGCAGGTCAAAAAACACCAGACTTTCACCCAGGAGACTGGTGTTCATACCCCGTGTGAAACCAGAAGTCAATGTTGATTTATTTCTCACATAATTTCCGTACTTAACCAAACCACGATCTTTTCCTGAAGTATTTTTTATCACGTAACTTAAGTTACGCCCGATCCGATATTATTTTAACCCAAACCAAAATATTTTCCCAAACTTAACCAAGTTGTTACCTGTGAAGACGGAAGTTTATATTGAAAAGACTGGAGCGGAAATCGACACGACACTTGTTGCTGGACATTCATAAGAAACGCACGAAAAATGAGGAATAACTTTTTGTAAGATATACAAACCGTTGTATGAGAATATGTTGCATTTCTTTTATAAAACTGCTGAAAAAAAGCATGAGCCTTGTATGTTCAAAAGTCTGCATTATCATTTTCTCTGTTTTGACTGACGATTATTTGGACTGTTAACTGAATAATACATTTTTGCTCATTTCTTTACAGTTTATTTGACTGAGTCGAAGTAGTTTGAAATCTATATACATATTTTAACTCAGATGGTGTGGAACTGCAGGTATATATAAAATACTGGCATGGACTGGGTTTTTACTATAATGCTGACAGTTTAGCTCAGCATTATAGATGTCTTTCTTTCCCTTTCCACTGCAGCAAAGCTGGCTGAATTGTAATGCATTAACAAAGCAAATGGCCACTGTGGTGGATCAAGAGGGATTTCTTTTGTTTATTTATTTTTCAAAGAGGCATAAGAGCTATAATGTGCTGTATGTGTAAGCTTGAGTGTAAAGAGCGAGAGAGATGTGTGAAACCTTTCTCATTGTCTTGTCAGAGGAAGAATGAAAAAAAGAATGGGAGACATCTTTATAGACAGCATAAGAAAAGGGTTAGGAGAGGAGCCTTGGAGAGGGATTCACAGAGATGAAGGATCACTAGGAAATAAAGTGCGCGTGCGCGTGCGCGTGCGTGCATGCATGCATTGTGCATACTCACTGCTCTGTCGAGACCTATCTGCTCTTATACCTTTCTTCCAGAGCTGACAGGTGGGAAGTAAAAAGTAGTAATAGAGAAAGTGTGCATGTGTGTGCGTGCGTGCGTGCGTGCGTGCGTGCGTGCGTGCGTGTGTGTGCGTGTGTGTGTGTGTGTGTGTGTGTGTGTGTGTGTGTGTGTGTGTGTGCGTGTGTGGTTTCATGTCTGACTTAAGTAAGTGAGATAGTAAAAGGAAACAAGAATAGCATATGTGCAATTATGTATGTTGTAGATTCATATTTGAGACCAAGTTTTTTTTGTATGTAGAGATGACCAGAATTTCCACTTCCTGCATCATGATTTTGTGTGGGTGTGGAGGTGAGGATGGCTAAGTGACAGAGAGGAAAGTAGAGCCGTCTCTCTCTCTCTCTCTCTCTCTCTCTCTCTCTCTCTCTCTCTCTCTCTCTCTCTCTCTCTCTCTCTCTCTCTCAGCTTAGACTCACTTATGAGATTCCCAGTACACGTATGTTCCAACAAATATGGTTGATGGGATTTCTGGCATGTTTTTAAAAAGACAAGTGAAACATCCCCTGCTGTGAATAAAAGAGTCAATTTAAAAACTTATGAAGAAGGATTTTGCACTTCTAACTGCACTGAAGATGCGCTTCAATACTGATATGGCCTTGTAGAAAAGATATAAAAGATCATTTCACTAAAGAATTAAGAAATGTAAAAGCGTAGACTGTGAACACAGAGGCAAGAAGAAATTATTCAGCCCTTTGGAAATAAACACATAATAGTCATGTAGAATAGAGACAGTGGTGGTTGAACTTAATAGTAAATGTTTTTCTTTTTCTTTCGCTATTGAAAAACTTGCCAATAGAAATATTTCAAGCATTCCAATACTAACATAACCAGTTTTGATTATTAAAGCATGACTTTGTTTATAGAGGTTACAGCAGTAATAGATGAGAACCTGGGCAGATACACCTGGATAAGTTAGAGGCACTACATATCCCACCTGACCTGGGAATTCCCTCTAGGAATTGTTGTCTATGCAATCGTTCCATTCTGCTAGTGCTGAAAATAAATCCCAAAGGGAAACTCCTCATAAACATTCATAGTGGCCACAGCCATTGTGGATTTGTTTTGTGGCCCGGTGCAGATTGTTTCTCATTTGTCCACTGGGAAAAATAATACATGACGAAATAACTCAAAAAGCTGAAAGGTAAAACAGTGAGTATATATGTGATGGAAACTGTAACTGTACTGTACATGTCCTCAGGGCCAGCCCACAGAGCATAGATCAGAATATCAATCTGAAATAGAATCATAGCACTGTCATGCTCTACCAGGATGTGTGGACAGTGCCATACTGTAGGTTCGTTTACTATCAACTCAAGTCATCTATCTTGTGTACTTGTGCTGTATTATTGAGTTGCTGACTGCGTACTTACAGGAAAACAAAGAAAATGTGGCCTCGGCTCTGCTGCAACTTTAACCCATTCACCCTTACCTGGTAAGTAAGGTTGTAAAACATAAAGTAAACAAATAAGTAAAAAATAAACCACATACAACAATATCTATAAACCGCACTAAATTTTAGGCCAAAATAATCATTTAAAAGAGGAAAAAGTATTTCTGTTGCTCAGTTGTTGTTGTTGTTGTTAGGGTTATATAATAGGGTTACCATAAACCTGTAAAAATAATACCTTCAATTGCCACCTTTAAATGTCAGCAATACTCAGAATGTCTCAAATAGTCAAGTATCTCTTTAAATATTCAAATATTGAATATTCTCAAATATCAACTCAAATTTCTTAAACTCAAAAATACTCTTAATACGCAAGTAGGCCGATTCCAAATAATCAAACATTTCCAATAACCAAATATCTCAAACAATGGTAAATATACTGTCAACTTGCATTAAATGCACTTTAAACCAACACTTCTCACTCCCAACTCTTCAAATACCGCAGCTTAGTCAGTGGCCATACGCTTCAAACTATCACGCTCTAGGTACCCCTAGTGTCAGTTTTGGATGTGTCAGGGACGCAGTGTCAGTTTCCGCTCAATAAAAGCATACTGTCTTTTCAAAATAAACTTTGGTATTTACAGGAAATGTACAGTTTCCGTTCATTACATGCATACAGTCTCTTTTCAAAATAAACTTCCGACGTTGGTTTACTTAGATTTTAGGTTAACTTACACAACTACTTGGTTAGGTTTAGGCAACAAAACTACTTGGTTAGGTTTAAGCAACAAAAGTACTTTGTTGGGTTTAATTAACAAAACTACTTGGATAGGTTTAGGTAATAAAACTACTTGGACAGGTTTAGGCAACAAAACTACTTGCTTAGGTTTAGGCAACAAAACTACTTGGTTAGGTTAAGGTAACAAAACTACTTGGTTAGGTTTAGGCAACAAAAGTACTTGGTTAGGTTTAGGCAACAAAAGTACTTGTTTAGGTTTAGGCAATAAAACTATTTGGTTAGGTTTAGGCAACAAAACTACTTGCTTAGGTTTACGTAACAAAAGTACTTGGTTAGGTTTAGGCAACAAAACTACTTGGTTAGGTTTAGGCAAAAAAACTACTTGGTTAGGTTAAGGCAACAAAAGTACTTGCTTAGGTTTAGGTAACAAAACGATTTGGTTTGGTTTAGGCAACAAAACTACTTGGTTAGGCTTGGGAAAAAGATGTAGGTTTTGGTTAAAGTAAGTATGTTTGTTACATAACGGGTGTTAGCAAAGAACAGGATTTATGTATTATACGGTCAATTAAATCACAATTACTTGGTTTAACACGGGACATAAACAACGGTCTCCTTTGTGAAAGGCCTGTGTTTGTTGCCCTGTGTTTGTTGTTTAAAAATACCCTGAGGATAATAATAAAAGTAACCCAGAATCGCAGTTAGAATCTTGATGTAGGTGCCAGATATACCTGCACATACAGCATCAACAGGGGTATAAGTATAACCTTGTAAATATAACTATATACAGGGGCATGTAGGGATATTTTCACAGTGAGTCAGCTGTCAGTATACAACAACAAATGCAAAGCGGATGCAGCAGTACAAGATTAAGTTCAGTTTAAATGGATAGGAACAGCAGAGGATAGGAAAGGATAGATACAAAAAAATATTTTAATGAAGTAATTGAATACTACAACAGCTGGCCATATTAGGTTGCAGGACAATTAGCAGTATTTGTCAACCCCCTGTAAATGTGTCATATCCCTGTTGGTTAGTTTCAGCTTACGACTGCTGTTCCTATTTGTCACTGCAGTTTGTCTGAGTTGGCATATGCTGTCACGATTTTGGAGACTCTTCCCTTGGACATATTCAATATTTTAACAGTTTTTTTGACTGATACTCCTGCAGTTAGAGCACAAATGGTTTGGCCTCTTTACAGTTCTGTTACACAAGTTGTTTCATGTTGCTTTGAAAAGACATCAAACTGCTGATTACCAGGCTTTATCTCGCTGACAAAAGCTACTAATTGGCATCCCACCTAATACGGCCCACCTCTAGAAGTGTTTGCAGTTGTGATTAAGCTATACAACGGTCCAATTTAATTAAGTGTTTACAATGGAAATGCATGAAGGATATATTATAGACCCAATGTACTGTATGTGGGTTTATAGGAAGGCCTGTAACCCACGTTGGTGGCCTACAGGGAGGATGGGGATCATGCAGGATTGATATAACCTTGGTCCTCATCCTACAGTACTCTCAGAAACTACCTCTAAACAATTTTAACTCCTACAACAGAGCTGGCATTCTTGACCGGATTATTGAGCAATTTACCTTTACCAGCCTTGACGCTGCTTCTTTAGCACATCATAAAGAAGAGTGCACTGGCAACTAAGTGTCCTGTGTTAAGGTTTTGACTACAGTTATGGACATGAGCGTCTTGCCTACTTTGTACTTTTCTTCTTGTGCTCTTTATATATCGCAGAGGATAATAAATTGGTGCAGTCAAATGGTCTGTACAAAGGCATAATATGTGCAGTATACTGTAAGTATTTCACAATAAATTCATTGGGCCTCATGCAAGAACATTTTTGTATTCATGTCTTAACTTTCTCTTCTCCAAAAGAAGTATGAATGAAGCGCCTGGTTACACTTCCCGTTGACCTTATTATATACGGATACAAATTAAACTTCAATTAGTGCGTAATTTAAGTCGTTTTGCAGTGTGCGACGTTCATATTGATATTGTAGTGTTATACAATAGCATCAATGGCCAATTTAAAATAATAATGAGATAGTTAGGATATATTGTCAACATAATTATGAAGTGTAGTTTATATAGGATTTTCAGACTCAAAATAGCTTCAAAGTAATGAAATATACAATCCATTAGTGAAAAACTTAGGTTTGGATAACAGCAGATTAATTACACATGACTTCTACGGCAGGTCTGGACCACTACTAAATTGTGTTTGTGTCTAAGAGAAAATTCGAAATGTGAGAAAATTGGTGAATGCAACAACTTCTCCTAAATCACTCGTATAAGCCACTTAAAGGAACAGTGTGTAGGATCCGGCGGTATCCGGCGGTATCTGGCGGTGAGGTTGCAGATGACAACTTCTCCTGTGTGCCAAGCGTGTAGGATTGCTATGGTGGCCGACGTGAAAACGCAAATGTCCCTCTCTAGAGCCAGTTGTTGTAAGAGTAGAGTGTGTGTGTATATGTGGGAAGTGAGTGGTGAAGCAAGAGAGAGAGAGCGGCGACGGGAGCGAGTTATCAACTCCAGCCCAAGCAGGAAAAGTTAACAGTGTTTAGTTTGTCCGTTCTGAGCTACTGTAAAAACATGGCGATGCAACATGGCGGACTCCGTGGAGAGGACCCGCTCCCTATGTAGATATACTGTAAATGACTCATTCTAAGGTAACGAAAAGACAACAATTCTTATTTCCAGGTGATTATACACTAAAGAAAACATAGCTATTAATATTATATTCCATTTCTGCCAATAGATTCCCCTAATTGTTACACACTGGTCCTTTAAGAACAAATCTGTTCATACCAGTGGTTCTTGCATGAGGCCCATTGATATCCATTAACTTTACCATCACTTCTGACTAACCATTCATAAATTAACAGCATGTATAACATTCCAACACGTTCTCATCCCAACTCATCACATATGGACACTTTGTCAGACCCCTTGGCGTCACTTTTCGGTCGCAGTAAACACATTCTTAATGTTGTGAATCAAACAAAAACACTTCCTTAGGCTTAGGCAACAGAACCACTTAGTTAGGTTTAGGAAAAAACAACATGGTTGGTCTTTAAAATTAATACATTTGTAAAGTGAAAATGAGACTTAATGTCTCAGCTGATTGTTACGTGAAAGTGAACGCACTGGACACGAACAGCGGTCTCCCAGATAAAAGTCCTGTGTTGTTTCCACCTAGCATTTTGTACAATAGAGTATTCAGGCTTTAGCTTAGACTGTGGCTGACAGGAATTCAAAGGTCCCCACAGTCAGGATTGTTCAAAGTAAGGTAAAGGCATGCAGAGATGGGGAGCTCCTTTTTAAGTTAACCCTCATTTCCACTGTTTTGAGCCCATTTTGCTCATGGTTGTCGGGGTTGCCAGAGCTGAAAGAGAGCACATCCCTGGAGTTCACCTGTGGTGATTGTCAGGGTATTGGATTTGGCTTTTCCCAGCCTCATTTGCTCTCTCCTCCCTATCAGAGAGTTGCTGATCCCATGACAGGTGGAGGCAGGCATGGTGAGTTGGGAGAGCTTAGTGTGAAGCAGTTCACAGATCAAAGCGGTGAACGCTGAGCTATGAAGTCCACCACCAGGCAGGATCCTTCCATATAAATCTAGTGTGCGTAGGAGGTAAATTGCAGAGGATCCAGTAGGTGGTTTGTGATGTGACCAAGGTGAGTCTACACAAGACTCAAAGGGCTTTTTGACCACTGAGGTCAAAGCGACAGGCTTGTAGTTAAACCTTTGATGCGGAGTCTTCTGTTGATCGGACGACTACGGTTGAGAGCAACTAATTAGAGGTTCCATCATTAGTGTTAGCGCTCTAACACCCAAATGTGCCACAAGTACACTACAATTAGTGCCGTGTCACTAGACAGCCCCTCAAATCTAAGAGCAGAATTTCATGAGTGTGCCTGCACCAAAACAGAAATCAATAAACAATTACCAGTGCTCATTTGTGCTGCCTTTTGTGTGGAAAATGTGAGGAAACAGAAGAATTTCCAAGGAAATGGTAAATAAAGAGGCATTGCAGCATAGATTGTTAAAACTGTAGGTGAGTGAACTTTGTAAGAGCTGGTTGAGTTTCAGCTGAGCTGGAGTCAATTATAAAATAACACTCTTTGAAATCTAAATTAGATGGATCATAAAATAGTAGCCTTTCACTCATGACACACCACACTATTTCCCACTGTGGCCCACTGTTCTCCTGCCCACACCTCTGACGTTGACAGCCCTGAAATCCGTTGAAAACTCTAACCTTTAAAAAATATTCTGAATGGAAATGGTAACTTGCAGCGAAGGGATTGGGAGGCAAATAATTACAATTCTTTAAGATCACACACTCTCTAGACTTGATTTCTTGACGCTAAACAGCAACGTGCTCAGTGACACACATCAAGACGACAATCCTTTTAAGTTTGCTTGAAACTAGGGCTGTCAATCGATTCAAATATTTAATCGTGATTAACCGCATGATTGTCCATAGTTAATCGCAAATCAATCACACATTTTTTATCTGTTCAAAATGTACCTTGAAGGGAGATTTGTCATGTTTTTAGTCTCTTATCAACATGGGAGTGGGCAAATATGCTTGTTTTATGCAAATGTATGTATATTTTTATTTTTGGAAATCAATTAACAACACGAAACAATGACAAATATTGTCCAGAAACCCTCACAGGTACTGCATTTAGCATAAAGAAATATGCTCAAATCATAACATGGCAAACTCAAACCCAACAGGCTGGGCACATTGACCTGCTAAATTTTCCATTACTTAACAATGATCCCTCCCTCGCACTTCTAAAGCAAATCACACAATGTAATTGTGTCAATCCTCGGTGCTGAGTGTGCTGACTTTTATGTTTAATGTTCCAATGTTTTGCTACTTGCATAAAGTGCTCGGCGCACGCTTCAGCAAAATGCCTCTCCTCTGTCTTCATAACAGTCAATGCATGCGACCGAAGTTCCCACTGCTGGTCAAAATAATGAGCTGTCACCCCGAGGTAACTGTGATGGCTGAGTGAAGTCCAATAGTCTCCGGTGAGTGCAACCGTCGTGGTCTGTCCCAACTCCCCCGCTGCTGTTGCTTTGTGGTCTTCATACAAGTTGTGTATCTTCGATGCGGTGGTGGCTCTCGAAGGCAATTCACAAGTGCAGTCGCTGGATGTGATTATTATTTGATGCAGACCTGCGTTAATGCATCAAAGAAATTAGTGGCGTTGAAGCAAATTTTTGCTCTATGTGATTATTGCATTAACTTTGACAGCCCTACTTGAAATCACATAAAGTGTATAGCTGTTCATTATTCAAGGATAAGACATTCTACATTTTTATTTTTCGTGCCAAATTCCAATGAAAGACCAAAGCCAGCTATGAATTCATCCTCCTAACAAGTCTCGCATGTATAGTCAAAGCCTGATATATTTTAGGCCTCTGTGCCATGGACCTCCATTTTTGTCCAAAAACTATTAAAAACACATCAATGAGCCACACTGTTGCACTAGGTAACCTGTTCCTTTATTATGATGAATATGGACACAGTCATTTATTTTGAGTCAATCCCTCATATTCACCGTCCTGCTGATGTAAATACTCACTAGAACACCATATGTGTGTTAATCTGCAGCTGAAAATCATTCCCAACAAATGCACAATTAAGTTATGTTTCAGTAATGTTTGCTAAGTGCCCAGCTGTTTTAGGTAATGACTCAGCTTTTTTTTTTATAAGAACTGTATATTTGCGACCTGTTTGAAGGATTTACACCTTCAGTAGGAACCAATGGGCTTGTGGCTGAGGGGAGTTTTTTCTTGCCACTGTTGCACCTAGTGCATGCTCATGGGGGGATGGCTTGTTGGGTCTCTAAATTATAGAGTACGGTCTTGACCTGCTCTATATGAAAAGCGTCCTGAGGAAACTTCTGTTATGATTTGACGCTTTATAAAAATAAATTGAATTGAATTGAGTGCCACAGACAGAGGAAGTCAGAAAGTATGAAGGGACAAGCTGGTACATTGTTGGTCATAGGATTTAGTGACAGTAAGATAGATATAGAATACTACCAACCTTGTATAACCAGCCCGCTCACACTAAAAGGCATATGAATGACACGGTAATCGCAAGTTATTTTGCGTGCAATAACAACGCCGCTCTTGCTTTTGGCATGTCATTTGTACGCAATGTAGTCTGTATTGACTGCAATTTAAATGTACTATGCTCAGAGCTAGAGACTTAGAATAAAAAATTAGAAAGACTGCTTATGATAGGCGGGAGGGGTGGTGGATGGGTCCAACAAACACAGGACTTTCAACCAGGAGGCTAGTGTTCAAGACCGGTGTTCATGTTCTTAAGTGTTGTTGAGTTATTTTGAAGTGCGTTTGTCAAGTGTTTTTAGTGACATGTTTGTGACATGATTGTCGTTCTTCTGTTACGTTGTTTCTGTACGTATTTTACTTAGTTGACGTACTTATTTTAAGGCCAACCATGATGTTTTTCCTAAATCTAACTAAGTGGTTTGGTTGCCTAAATCTAACTGCAATCATTATCGTAGGTTTGTTGAGTGGCGTAAAAATGACACGCAGAAAGGCAAAAATGCGTTCCCATGACACTTGTAATGTTGTGCTATTTATACGCCTACTCGTGAGATCGGGTTAGCATAACTGTTGGGATTCGATCCATGAACTGGAAACTGTCAAAATAAAATGTCTGACTGCTAAATGACCAGGCTGTTCTCATACACCGTTGGTAGCTATAAGTACAAAGAAACAATGCTCTGTAATTCGTACTGTATATATCCCACAAAATCAATTCATATGTAGTATAAAGAGCAACAAACACTGCGTATGGAGGAGGTCAGTGTGGATGGGTGGGTCTAAAAACATCAGACTTTAACCCAGGGGGCCGGGGTGTTCGTACCCCGTGTGAAAGCAGAAATCAACGTTGATTTATTTGTCACTTAATATCCATACTTAAGTAACGCCATTTCCGGTGTTATTTTAGCCCAAACCATGATCTTTTCCTAAACCTAACCAAGTTGATCTTTTCTGAGAAAGACTGGAGCAGAAATTGACACGTGCGTCATGTGTTGCTGGACATTCGTTGGAAAACGCATGAAAAATGAGGAATAACTTTTCCTAAGAAATCAGATGAACCGTTGTATGAGGATACGTTGAAATGACTGGTGCTGTTGTTTATTGAAAATTCAAATGTGAAAGTTGTTTTCTTTTTATCAGCAGTTTGAAATCAGGTGGAAGTTGCTACAGAAAAGGGTTCGTCTGAGCTGCTATGATTTGTGTTTTTGCTACCATAACCCAACAAAAGAATGGATGGATGGATGGATGAACAGTTACATATCCACAAGTGCATAGCCTACTGCATGCCTTTAAAGAGCCTGCAGAATGCACACAAAATGTCTTCAGGATGGAATAACAGGTGCAATTGCCAAATGCTATCAAATATGTATGTCAAGCTTGTCTTCTTCTCCACAGTTATCCTTGTAGACCATGTGGTGAAGCTGTGATCCTCTTTTGTGATGGCACAAACAGAAGATTAGGCCTTTAGGCTACAACGGATGTCAACCCAGGTTATGTTTCTCCAAAGAACAACATCCTGCCTCAGAACACACAGACACACACAAGTGCGCGTGCACAGACGCATACAAAATACACACACAGCAGTTCACTTTTCATTCAATATGCAAATTGAAACTGCAGTTCATTTGCTGATGGAAGAGGATTCATGCTCAATTATATCTTAATGGGTTGGATGTAACGGCATGCTCAGGCCAACAGATTTATTTTAGATGATTTTTTTTCATTAGGATGAATCTGACTTCAATTTTCTGAAATCAACTGAAGTAAAAAGTGAACTGACCTGACCCGGGCCAAAGCTACACACATACACATACATCATTTTTTATCCAAAACTTTCTCTCCCCCCTCCCTCTACTCGAAATCCACATGCATGCTAATGCACGCTCACACACCACAGGGCAAATCCCACGATTGATTTCGAGGGAAATAAAGGCGCGTATAGGTCGGACGACAGAGGGCGTGGGTGCGCTTGGAGCAGACGCGTGCCGATGCCTCTGGAATGCTAAGCATATCGACCCATAAACACACACACACACACTCAAGTTCCTCCTGGTGCAGCTGAGAGAGTAGAGATGGAAAAAAATGAGAGAGAAACAGAGAGGAAAAGTCAGTGAGGGAGAGAGAGAGCAGGGAGTCATGTGGAGAGAGAGAGAGAGAGACAGGCCTCTCTCTGCAGTTTGCCAGTCTTTGTTTACTCTCTGCCAGCCATAAACTGCTCACTAATAGCTGGTACACAGACCTCTCTCTCGGTCAATAACATTATGTTGGGGGAACTCCCCTTCTTTCTAGCCAGGCGGTGCGGCTCAGTTGGTGCTGAGTCTGACTGGTGTTGGAAATTAGAAATGCAGAGGGGGTTTAACAGAGCAGCAGCGAGGAAGCCCCGGTAGTGTTCAATAGCAGCAGCAGCAGACCGATGCTGCAATGCGCTCCTCACCGAGCAGGTCGGTCCGCTGAGACAACATCTTCACAGCACTGTGTGTGCATGTCTGTGTGTATGTATGAGGTGGAGGATACTTCCAACAAAGAAACAGAAAGCATGTCCGAGTATTATATATAAAAACAAAGAATACTACATAGCTCATGTATATGTGTATACAGTATATGTACTGTACTTTACTGTATATATACATGTATGTATATTTTTTTATGTTTTATTTATCTGTTTATTTATTTATTTGCCCATTACAATATTGGTTGCAGTAAATGGAGTGGTAGTTGTGTGTATGTGTGCTGTGGAGGATACTGCCAACAAAGAAACAGAAAGCATGTCTTAGTATTATAAAAATGAAGAAGAAGAAGAAATACTACATAGCTCATATATACAGTATATATATATATATACATTATGTATATATGTATATATATATATACATATATACATAAATACATACATACATACATACATACATACTTTTTTGTTTTTTTATGTTTTATTTATTTGCCCATTACAATATTGGTTGCAGTAAATGGAGTAGTAGTGTGTGTGTGTGTGTGTGTGTGTGTGTGTGTGTGTGTGTGTGTGTGTGTGTGTGTGTGTGTGTGTGTGTGTGTGTATATACATATATATATATACATACATACATACATACATGTATGTATGTATGTATGTATGTATATATATACAGTGCATATATATCTATGTATATATGTATGTATATGTATGTGTATATATATGTATATATATATATATATATGTGTGTGTATATATGCATATATACATTTATATGTATATATACATATGTGTATGTTTATATACACTCACCGGCCACTTTATTAGGCACACCTGTTCAATTGCTTGTTAACACAAATAGCTAATCAGCCAATCACATGGCAGCAACTCAATGCATTTAGGCATCTAGACGTGGTGAAGACGACTTGCTGAAGTTCAAACCGAGCATCAGAATGGGGAAGAAAGGGGGTTTAAGTGACTTTGAACGTGGCATGGTTGTTGGTGCCAGACGGGCTGGTCTGAGTATTTCAAAAACTGCTGATCTACTGGGATTTTCATGCACAACCATCTCTAGGGTTTACAGAGAATGGTCCGAAAAAGAGAAAATATCCAGTGAGCGGCAGTTGTGTGGACGAAAATGCCTTGTTGATGTCAGAGGTCAGAGGAGAATGGGCAGAGTGGTTCGAGATGATAGAAAGGCAACAGTAACTCAAATAACCACTCGTTACAACCAAGGTATGCAGAATAGCATCTCTGAACGCACAACACGTCGAACCTTGAAGCAGATGGGCTACAGCAGCAGAAGACCACCCGGTACTAGCAAGGTGTACCTAATAAAGTGGCCGGTGAGTGTATAT
>CAKAKR010045338.1:0-16508 GCA_916700685.1 Adelosebastes latens | reverse complement strand
GATTCCAGCTTCTTAAATGGGAATATTTTCTGGTTTCTTTACAGTAAACGGAATATCTTTTGAGTTGTGGACAAAACAAGACATTTCTTGGGCTTTGGGAAACACTGATCAACATTTTTCACCGTTTTATAGACCAAACAACTAATCGATTAATCAAGAAAATAATCAACAGATTAATCAACAATGAAAATAGCTGTTAGTTGCAGCCCTATACACGTTATTTCATCACGCTTATTGCATCACGCTTATTGCATCATGCTTATTGCATCTAAAGTGTTGCTTTTGACCTATTAACCCTTCCTCCTTTTCTTTAGTTTGTTAAATTTTTTTTGTAATGATAAGAAAAGCCATAAATTGCCAGCAGCAGTGGACAGTGTCAACAGATCAATTTCTCCACCTACACATTTTTATATCAGTCGTTTGCTGTAGAGCTGCAACGATTAATCGATTAGTTGTCATCTATTAAATTAATCGGCAACTATTTTGATAATCGATTAATTGGTTTGAGTAGGAAAAAAATGTCAGAATTCTCTGATTCCAGCTTCTTAAATGTGAATATTTTCTGGTTTCTTTACTCCTCTATGACAGTAAACTGAATATCTTTGAGCTGTGGACAAAACAAGACATTTGAGGACGTCATCTTGGGCTTTGGGGAAAAAAAATCGACATTTTTCACCATTTTCTGACATTTTATAGACCAAACAACTTCAAAATCAGAATCAGTTTTTACTTACACAGAAAGAGAAGGAAGGACAAAAAAGCTGGAGAAATACAGGTGAGGAATAGACAAGACTGTTATGTACACAAGTAGTGAAAATGTGGTGTATATAGGCCTACAAATATATATGTAAAGCACCAATGTCCAGCAATAAAATAAGAATAAAATAAGACATCTCTAAGTCAAGTGTTCTTTAAGTGTAAACAGTACAAATAGTGCAAAGAAATATATGTATGTACATGAATACGTGACTATATACTGTATGTACAGCATGCAGGATTTATATTGACAATGACAGATGATATGTACAATTATATAATTATAATATTACATAATAATTACAGCAGCAGTGGATATTTTGGTGTTAGGGGGTTATTAACAGTATCACTGATTAAGTATTAAGTATCAAAGGATCAAACTAATTGATTAATCAAGAAAATAATCAACAGATTAATCAACAATAGAAATAATCGCTAATTGCAGCCCTACGCAGGATTGTACCGCACAGACATAAGTAATTATTACAGACTGTGTGGTGTCAATGGAGACACACTGTTAGGGACAAATCTGCTAATATCTCATATCCTAAAGAACAACAGTGATCTATATTACATTTCAGTCACTGTGCAAAAGTAATTTAATATCTAAATATTACTGAAACTACACAGGCAGAAACTTTTTTTTATAAATACTTTATTTTGTCAAGGTTGTTTTCATATATGCAATTTACAGTTCGTAATTACAATAGTTTATAAACCAATTTTTAAGTAATTGAGCTTAGAAACAAACACAGGCAGAAACTTATGGGATATTATAGTTTTGCACTGGGTGTGAAAGCAATTACCATAAAATGTAGAGCTGCAACAATTAATCAATTAGTTGTCAACTATTAAATTAATCGCCAACTAATTTGAGTCATTTTTTAAGAAAATAAATGTCAATATTCTCTGATTCCAGCTCCTTAAATGTGAATATTTTCTGCTTTCTTTACTCCTCTATGACAGTAAACTGAATATCTTTGAGTTGTGGACAAAACAAGACATTTGAGGAAGTCATCTTGGGCTTTGGGAAACACTGATCGACATTTTTCACCATTTTATAGACCAAATCACTAATCGATTAATCGAGGAAATAATCGACAGATTAATCAACAATGAAAATACTCATTAGTTGCAGCCCTAAACAGGATTGTACCGCACAGACAAACAACTAAATTACAGACTGTGAATGGAGACACTGTTAGGGACAAATCTGCTAATATTTCATATCCTAAAGAACAACAGTGATCTATATTACATTTCAGTCATTGTGCAGAAATCACTGCAAGTAATTTAATATTTAAATATTACAGAACAGGGAGAAACATTTTGGGATATTATAGTTTTGCACCAGGAGGTAAAAACAAATGTAAACCTCTGAGTTAGCACCACAGGGCCGTTAAATTTCCCATAGAGAGCTCTGCTGCCTGGTAGCTCTTCCTAGCAGAGTGAGTGAACGTCCCAGAGGGTTTCAACAGCGGACCGCATTTCCTTTGCAGCAGTTTCATCATTGCATCTCTGCTCTTTACTTATTTATCACAGCTAATGGGGATGTTGTCTGAAGAAGTCACATATGCGCTTATGCATTATACAAGGCCTAAATCTGTTTCTGTATTATTTACCTTGGCTTGGATTCAGTTAAAAAAGTGCAATGTAATCTATGTCTGCGACTACAAGCTGTCTATATGGAAGTGCAGTAGAAGGATCATATCGTGACGTCGGGTGAGTAATGATTAGCTAAAGCTGAGGAGGGAGAAGCAGCAGTAGAAGCAGAGAGCAGTGGGCCTTGTGGCTGGTTGACTGAGCAGGATATACAGGAAATACCAGCTCCACCTTGAAACAACAAAGGCACGACGCTCTCTTGGAGACGACACACGGGTAAAGTGTAGAGAAATCACAAGTTCAACAAGGAGTTAAGCTGCCTCTTAAACAGCTAGTTCACACTGAGGGTTCACATAAGGTTGTAGTGTGGAAGTCAAATTAACTTGTTGCTGCCCTGTTTGATTTTCATGTGATCAGGTTAGTCGAGCCCAACTTCATATACGTCCTCCGGCCCTCCTCCTCCTCTCTGTGTCTTTATTTCTCCTGAAAACAGATGCCTGAACACTCTTTGTTTCCCAACAAAGGCCTGATGAGGTCAATGCAGGCGAGGTCTGGGAAAACAGAGGAGGGGGGAGGAGGAGAGAGGACTGATAAACACCACCAGCCTGCTACTGAACACCAGTGACGTCACACAGGACAGGAAGTCTCACTTCTTGAGTGTTTGTGTGTGTACAAAAAAACAACAACAAAATGAATGTGTGAAATCACTTTCTGTCCACTGGAGGATCCTGTTTCTAAAACTTCACTGTGTGGAATCGGTCTCTCTTTGCTGTCCTCTAGTGGTTGTAAGTTTGTTGTCTGGTGTTCTCATCTGGTTGCTTCTGGGATATTAAACTGTACATTATTACCAAGATCCCCCGGGGCTCCAGGATCTCTCAATATTAGTTGGTCGTACTTCATTTTCTTATGTTGTTTTGACTTTTTTGCAATTTTGTTTATAAATCTTTTGTTTGTACCGATATGTGAAACTTCTTTATGCTGCCGTAAGAGATTTTGAATCTCAATGGGAAATATTCCTGGCTGGTAAAATAAATAAATAAATAAATATTAATAATAATAATAATAATAATTATAATTATAATTATAATTATTATTATTATTATTATTATTATTATTAATAATAATAATAATAATAATAATAACCTGATTAGAAATTTGCACCACTAAAGTACAATATCAACTATAATGTTTCCTTTTAACAATTTTAGTTTAGTATCATAGAAATAATACCAGTGAATTTGGAGAATTTTTTAATTAAAAATGACTTAAAGGTCCAATGTGTAACTATGTTTGCATTAGTGTATAATCACCTGAAACTAAGAAGTGGTGTGTTTTGGACTGAGCCCTTCATATCTACATAGGGAGCAGGTCCTCTTCACGGAGTCCGCCATGTTGCACCACCATGTTTCTACAGTAGCCCAGAACGGACAAACCAAACACTGACTCTAGAGAGAGCTTATCGAAAGAGAGATGCCAAACCGTGGCACCGCCAGCCGCCGTCTGACTTCCATTTGACTTCCATTGCTCCTAAAGTGTTGTTATTATGGTAAGGATGGCTTTAGAGCGAGGCAAACGGCGGTACCACGGTTTTGCAATTGGCGGCTCACGTTAGCACAGTTTCACAAGCGTGTAGATAACTACGGTGGCCTTCAGGTAACATAAAAACCTGAAAGTCTCTCTCTAGAGCCAGTGTTTGGTTTGTCCGTTCTGGGCTACTGTAGAAACATGGCGGTGCAACATGGCACACTCCGTGAAGAGGACCCGCTCCCTATGTAGATATAAACAGCTCCTTCTAAGCTAACGAAAACACAACGATTATTATTAGGTTCAGGTGATTATACACTAATGAAAACATATTCCATTTCTGCTAATATATCCCCGAAATGTTACACCCTGTTCCTTTAAGTCTGTTGTTTGTTTTTTAATGGGAAACTTGTTATGCTGCCGTCTTGCAGGACTCCCTTGAAAAGGAGATTTTGAATCTCAATGGGAAATATTCTTGGTTATTATTATTATTATTATTTAAAAATAATAATAATAAAAATAATTTGATTGAGAAATTTTCAACACTAAAGTACAATATCAACTATAACGGTTCCTTTTGACTCTGTGTCAATACATTATACTGTGCTCATTTCTTGTAAAGTTGTGTTTTATCATTTTGCTTGCATTTTTGTCTGTGTATCAAATCATTTTAGTTTAGTTTCATACAAAACTAGCAAATATACACATTTGAGAAACTAATAAAACCAGTGAATTTGGGGAATTGTTGATTTAAAAATGACAATTAGTCCACTAGTGCATTCTCTGTGGCAGCAATTGGCCTTCCCTTTCTGTTCGACTGCACATCCAACCCACTCTTCAGGTTGCCAGAATAACACTATTATGTGGGCTGATCATTCAGTGCGGCCTTGGTTTGTGCAAAGAATGGTTCGATGGAGAAAAAGCTGCAGTTATTCAGTATGTTCTCACTCCTGCAATCGACTGACAAAGAACAGTTCAAATGTGTGTTAAAATCAGGCGAGGTTTGACATGTCCTTCAGCTTTCACACTGACTAAACCTTCACTCTCAAATACCAGATCTATTGACGCAAATAAATGCATTAGTTTTATTCACTATAGAGCAAATACAATCCGATTGCATCGCAGACTTTATGAGTCTTAGAGCATAAGGGTGAGCTGTTTCTCTGGCCTTGACACTGAGAGCGTCGTGATCACTGCAGAAATCAATGAGGTTTGCTGCTCATAACAGCCTCATGAATAACTTCATCCCGGATGCACAGTTATGTCAGGCTGCGCAGGCACGTACTGTATTTTCAAGTGGCTTCTGTTAGGAGAACACTGTGTGATGGTTACATGAAAATACAGTACATAAAAGAAACAGGCCACAATATATAACTAAAAAACAAATGATTATTGTCACCATGACAGCATTGTAAAAGAGGAGAATGAACATAATTAGTGCTCAGGCCACCAGTGTCCATGACAACAGGGATTTGGAGCAGTTATCTGGGCACTCTGTCCATTAGTTCATTCATCCATAATGAGAAAGGAGGGAACACCTGGACGTGAGGTGCTAAAAAT
The DNA here is from genome assembly GCA_916700685.1 of Adelosebastes latens. NCBI lineage: Eukaryota > Metazoa > Chordata > Actinopteri > Perciformes > Sebastidae > Adelosebastes > Adelosebastes latens. The sequence goes on along the minus strand of CAKAKR010045338.1, from coordinate 11,066 downwards.
AGTACATTAGGTCTCAATATCAGAATGCTTTTTTTTCAAGGGGTTTGTCTCAGGACAAAATGTTCAAAAGCATAATTTAAAGAAGATTTTCATTTAAATTAATTTCATTATCTATCGCCAAATGAGGTAACACAATAGTGATTGAGCCTATATGGCCCATGAAAGTATAGCAATATTTATATATTTGCAGTATTATGAAATTAATGCACTGGTCCAGCCATGTGCTATACAGAGTATAACTCCTTACATAATATGACATTGCATTACCATCATTCATTTATGTGCATGTCTGAAATGCACTGAAATAAATAGAACAGAAGCACATGTGACAATTAGAAATAGTTTTATTATTATAGGGTAATATAAATACAGTTAACATGTACAAAAAACAAAATGAATGCACTGGTCCAGCCAGGTGCTATTACAGAGTATAACTCCTTACATAATATGACATTGCATTACCATCATTCATTTATGTGCATGTCTGAAATGCACTGAAATAAATAGAACAGAAGCACATGTGACAATTAGAAATAGTTTTATTATTATAGGGTAATATAAATACAGTTAACATGTACAAAAAACAAAATGAATGCACTGGTCCAGCCAGGTGCTATTACAGAGTATAACTCCTTACATAATATGACATTGCATTACCATCATTCATTTATGTGCATGTCTGAAATGCACTGAAATAAATAGAACAGAAGCACATGTGACAATTAGAAATAGTTTTATTATTATAGGGTAATATAAATACAGTTAACATGTACAAAAAACAAAATGAATGCACTGGTCCAGCCAGGTGCTATTACAGAGTATAACTCCTTACATAATATGACATTGCATTACCATCATTCATTTATGTGCATGTCTGAAATGCACTGAAATAAATAGAACAGAAGCACATGTGACAATTAGAAATAGTTTTATTATTATAGGGTAATATAAATACAGTTAACATGTACAAAAAACAAAATGAATGCACTGGTCCAGCCAGGTGCTATTACAGAGTATAACTCCTTACATAATATGACATTGCATTACCATCATTCATTTATGTGCATGTCTGAAATGCACTGAAATAAATAGAACAGAAGCACATGTGACAATTAGAAATAGTTTTATTATTATAGGGTAATATAAATACAGTTAACATGTACAAAAAACAAAATGAATGCACTGGTCCAGCCAGGTGCTATTACAGAGTATAACTCCTTACATAATATGACATTGCATTACCATCATTCATTTATGTGCATGTCTGAAATGCACTGAAATAAATAGAACAGAAGCACATATGACAATTAGAAATAGTTTTATTATAGGGTAATATAAATACAGTTAACATGTACAAAAAACAAACAAAATTACAGTTTTCTCCATTGTATACACAAAAAATGGAACTATGCACATTTTTCTGAAAACTTACTCCAGATGGCTAAACTATGAGCACAACTCCATTGTTTTCACTCAAATAGAAATTCAAAATCAACCAAAACTTGATTTGGATCAAATTGCACCCATTTGGAAAACCCCTCCCTCCATATTTCCAGACTCATTTCTTCAAAGGAAAACTACAACAAGCGGAGATCTTGTGCTGCTTTGTGCGTCTATAAAAGGAGTGTGATGTCTGGATGAGACGGTGACGCAGACGCTTACGCGCTCCTAGTTGGTGTATATAAGAGGCTCCACTCGTCTCTGTTTCGGAGCACACATGGAGAAGCAACTGGGTTGGTAAGCTGAAAGAAGATGGAGATGAACGCAACTGAGAAGATTTACCTTCCCGTTGATGGCATCCTCGAAATGTTCAGCTCTCTCACCGGGCAGCATCTTCACCAACCAGCCCTCACACCATCAGTACCACAGCTCCCAAAGGTCTCCAACATCTCCAAGACAAGCATCATCAAAACGGTTAAAGGGCGTTTGAAGCAACAAGATAAAGACAGATCACCCAGTTCTGGGAATAGGCAGGTTTCTAGTGATCGACTCCCAAAAAGGTCTGTTGATCTGCTGGAGCTGGGTTTCACCAAACGCAGGAACTGTCACAGGATAGTTGTGCTTGGTGCACCCAAAGTGGGTAAAACCAACATCCTCCAGAGGTTCCTGGGTAAAGACTTTGAGGAGAACTACGAGCCCACAAGCGAGGACTTCCACAGAAAGCTGTTCCACATCGGAGGAGAGTCTTATCAGGTGGATCTGCTGGATGCAGCCAGTGAGAGAGACTTCCCAGCAAAACGGAGGTTATCCATACTGACAGGTGAGCATCAATCAATGCAATAACGATACGATACGACTTTATTGTCAGTTTGCACTGAAATTCATTTTGCATCCATAGGCAGCTCAGTTTGAGAAAAAGTACACATACAATAGACATACTGTTACAATAGACAGACAGACCCATCAGACAAAAAAGCAAAACACATCACCTTTATTCATACATAACCCATTACAAAAATTACCACCTGTCCTCTGGATTTACATGTCTTTAGCAGCACATTAATTATTATTCAGCAACAAGATGTACTGATGGACAAAAGCGTTCCTTAGCCTGATGGGGTTAAATGTAGGGACTCTAAATCGCCTCTTGGAGGGCAGAAGTTGATATTTCCCATTTAAAGGTCCCATATCATGCTTATTTTCAGGTTCATACTTGTATTTTGTGTTTCTACTAGAACATGTTTACATGCTGTAATGTTCAAAAAAGCACATTATTTTCCTCGTACTGCCTGCCTGAATATACCTGTATTTACACTCGGTCTGAAACGCTCCGTTTTAGTGCATTTCAACGGAATTGCTGTCAGTTGATGTTATTTACATACGCTGCAACAGGAAATAAACTGGGACACATTTAGAATGTTTACGTTTAAAACCATGTAATGGTCTAAATATTGTATATTTGTGACATCACAAATGGACAGCTTGTTTCAAACGCGCAATTTCTGAATACGGGCTGTGTGTATTTCTCTGTATATTGAGCGTTTTGATAGTTTAACAGTATTTATATAGCACTTAAACCTGCTTTATAATGTAAAATACCTGAAAATCTCACTTTTTACAATATGGGACCTTTAAAACATGTAAGGGATCAGAAGAGAGGCTGTTGGCAAGTCTGAGCATACTTTTGTTGTGAGCTGCTTGAAAGGAGGCTGTCACAGGTTGGCCAATGATCTTCGCGCAGATTTTGATTTGGCTATAAAGTTTAGTTTTAAGTTTTACAGATATACTACTGAGCCAGGCTGTACTGCAGTACAACAGGACACTCTGAATCACTGAACTGAAAAATAGAAAAAATAAGATGTTTAGAAATACTTTGTCACAAGAGAGAAACTATGAAATGTCATTAATTAAATGTTCTTTTTTCTCTCCAGGTGACACCTTCCTGCTCGTGTTCAGTTTGGATGACAGAGAGTCCTTCAATGAAGTCTGCGAGCTGCTCAACGAGATCAAAGCTGCCAAAGCAAAGCTACTGAAATTAAAACATCCCGTGAGAGTACCGGTCGTGATGTGCGGGAATAAAGCGGATCTGGAGGCGCAAAGAGCCGTGACTCGGTCGGAGGTGAAAGAAATCCTCGGTGAGGATGTGGCATTCTTCGAAACCTCTGCTAAAGACGGCACCGGGATGGAAGGTGCGTTCAGGGCCCTGGCCTCTCTGGGCGGACTACCAGACGAGACGAGTCCATCAAGGCATGAGATCATCTCCATCCTCAGCTACCAGTCGATGTGCATCGGGCAGCAGCGAGGCAGGAGAAGAGGCAGCCGGGGTCTCGGTGCTCCCTGCGCCGCCATGGAGCCTCTTGCGCGCCGCCCGAGCTTCACCAGCGACCTGCGGCTGGTGCTGAGAACCAGCACCAAACACAGTAAACCAGAGAGGTGTCAGATTCAATGAATCGTGAGCCTTCTCGATAAAACCCAATTGTAGTAGTATGCTACAATGTCATATTATGTAAGGAGTTATACTCTGTAATAGCACCTGGCTGGACCAGTGCATTGTTTTTTTTGTACATGTTAACTGTATTTATATTACCCTATAATAAAACTATTTCTAATGTCATATGTGCTTCTGGTCTATTTTATTTCAGTGCATTTCAGACATGCACATAAATGAATGATGGTACTGCAATGTCATATAAGGTAAGGAGTTATACTCTGTAATAGCACCTGGCTGGACCAGTGCATTCATCTTTTGTTTTTGTACATGTTAACCGTATTTATATTACCCTATAATAAAAAATAAAACACATAAAATATTGTGTTTTTTTTACACAATATTTTTATTGAATTTTACATATAGACATATATACATATATACACATACAGACAGACTAACAATAATAATAATTCAATTATACAATGAAATGTTTAGTCAGAATTTCAAAGAAAGAGAGACATGACATTTCATGTATTTCACTTATCTAATAAAACTATTTCTAATTGTCACATGTGCTTCTGTTCTATTTCATTTCAGTGCATTTCAGACATGCACATAAATGAATGATGGTGTTCGTGGACGTCATAAATCAATTCAAGTGATGATGCAAAACATGACCATGAGTGTGTGGGAGGGAGGGAGGTGAGGAGAGGAGATGACTCACACACACACCGCCCTGGAACGTCTTCTAGTATTTGTTACCAGGCACGAGAGATTGTTCACATTTTAAAATCATCCCACGACGCTGCGGATAACATCAAGGGGCCGAGGTGTTACAATGCCTGGTTATTCAGCACTTATAGCCTCCACACTCATGTGTCACCCTGGTGTTTCTACACAAAGAGTGAGAGCATGGTGTATTAATAATAAAGAGGGGGGAGGTGAGAGACATATCAGCACCATGGAGAGAGCCCACTTCAAACTGAGCTTTACGGCTGAGTAGAGATAGAATTTATGTCCTTAAAAGCACAAGCACAAGCGTTTTCCTTCTTACACATCCAACCCACTCTTCAGGTTTCTTCGAAGAAACTATTACGTGGGCTGATCATTCAGAGCGGCCTTGGTTTGTGAAAAGATGGTTCGATGGAGATGGAGCCTCAGTTATTAGAGCTGACAAAGTACTCGGTGCTGCTGTAGGATGTTAATGTTCAGTTCTCTTTCTAAACCTTCTCACTCAAATACCAGATTTATTGATGCAAATTAACGTATTCGTGTTCTCAAAGCGAAGGTGATGATTTACGTCCTGATAGTGATGTTCCCATCAAATGTCTTTATATAATGGAAAATAAAACCAGACTGCAGTTGCTGAAGCTGATCGAGGTGCTGCAGAGGACTCGTCACCAGACCTCATGAATCATAGAGCAGAGAGTGAGCTGTTTCTCCAGTTTTTTGCCCCGAGAGCGTCGTGATCACTGCAGTGACTGTGTTCAAGTATTCAGCTCATAACAGCCTCATGAATAAACACTTCAACATGGTTCAAATGTGCACTTTTAAACTGACGACATCGGTACGTGTTTATGAATCTCTCTGGTTGTAAGAGCACTTCAAAAGGCAATAGCTCTTACTAGAAAGCATACACCATCAGTGTTCATCACTTATGTTCTGTCCTGCGAGATTTTGATTTGTGGAGCGAGTTTAATTGAAATGTTCCTCATGAATGAGTCAGTGAATCTCTTTGAATTACAGATGTTAACATGAATCTATATCGAACTGACACTTACTGACAATCAAGGAGAAAAAAATGACACTAGATTTTATGGTCCATATCTTCTTTAAGGGGAGACACGACAGGCAAAAACATTGTTTTTCATGCACTGGTCGATTTTGAGATTTTGGGCTACTTTGCTTCAATAACATGTCTTCTTTCAATACACATTTAGGTGTTTATTTTACTACACATTGTCCTTAAGATTTCTCCTAAATACATCAAAAGTTAGCATTAGATAATACCTCATTTCCATATTAAAACATAAAATTTCAGAAAACTTGTAATACAAAAAAAATGCCTTAATGTAAGTTATCAACTGGGGAAGTTTCATCATGATATCTATTATAAATTATTATAAAGTTTTTACCCTATTCACCTGGGGTGTCTCCCCTTAAAAAAATGTCTATACATCTCTTTGTCTTCCCATATACTCAAGTTCTGAGACTGTTATTTGACTTTAGTTAGTTTAGTTTGTTGAGTTTATAAGCAGCGGTAGATTTCCGGAGGAATTTCCTTCAAAGATCTGCATCAAATGCAACTGAACATTGTCTCTATTCTCTCTGTAATTAGTGACGCATTATATATATTCATCTTCCCAGAAAGATTTCAAGGAAATAATTATGAAATTACAGACCAGTAAAACAAGGATTTTTCTCCTATTAACCTATTTTAGTTTCGGCACAAGCAATAATTGCATGATAGCATCTAAAGGCTTTTTGAAATATATTAACATCTAATGTTGTGAGTCTCATCCAAACCAGAGTGACAGAGTCAATATAATATAAAAGCCTGTTGGGCTGTTTTATTTCTCTATAAACACGGTCAAATAAGGGACAGGTCCCATGACAAATAACAACAAAGTAACACTGAAGAGGAAAAACTCAATTAATACAATATGAAAATCGCCTAAAATAAGGAATTTCAATATTGATCATAAAACATAAATAAGTCAGAGTAGGCCTATAAATAAATATCTGTCCTGTCAGTCTAACCCACAAACCTTCTCTGGAGTTAACATTACTGTCATCGTGGGTTGGAGGTCCTCTCTGTTTGGTCTCTTTGTAGCTTCTGACTGATTTGTCTTTCCAGCTCCACCAGTAGAGCCGGCAGTATGCTGTCCAGTAAGGCCAGTCCGTCCCAGGAGCAGCGCAGACCTCTAATAATAAGGAAAGAAGAGATTCAGACACTGCAGAGATGCAACTATTAGTTGATTTATCGAGTAATTGTAATTTTTTAAACAAAAATGACAAACATTCCCTGGTCCCAGCTTCTCAAATATGATGCTTTTCTTTGTCTTATATTATACTTTACTGAATATTTTGGGGTTTTACACGGCTTATAAGTAAAATTGGCCATTTTGCCCCATTTTCTATCATTTTATGAAAAAAACAATTAATCGAGAGAATAACCAGCAGATTAATCGATAATGAAAAGAATCATCGCAGCCCTACAGAAGTGAGTAATCTCTTTCTTAGTAGTGAAAATGTAAAACTTTGAATTAAAGTACAGAAAAATTAGTCACCTGTCATCAAGAATGAGTCGTCCACTCTGTAGCAACTCTTTGACATCGCTGGACGAGCCAAAGACGTCATGGAGGCCCAGTTGAGGGCTGAACAGCTCCCAATGCTGTACAATACCAGAAACATCATCAACATTATTACACGTCTCAAGATGTGCTGATTACCGAACATCACCTTCGCTGACGGAGAAGATTACAAAGAAACTGTGTTGATTAAAATATTATCCATTATTGCATTTCATGTAAGAGTCTCACCTTGTGATTAATGCCCTCTGTCATTCTCATTCCCATCACCAACACCTCCTCCAATCTGCCAGAGAAACATCTTTCATCAGAGAACTTTGCAGTGACGAGACGTTGATAATGACAAGGACAGGACAGAGTGAGTCTGATAATACAGTTTCACAAGGACAGAATGTCTGAAAGAACAAGCACATGTACGGCGACCTCCAAAACTGCTTCTCACGTTGGGGATTGGCACATGGTAATGGCAGCTGCCCCCTGGTGTAATTATAACCAAATACACTCATTAAAAGACAACACTATTGCTTGTACAGTAAGTGCAACAGCTCACAGTTCAAGGTGGCCGAGTTGAATCCGCCTCCGTGTCCCATGTCCCCTCTGCTGGACCTCACGGATCCAGGCGTCAGGCTCCAGAGTCTGGGTCCGGGCCTCCCGACCAACACCTCCCTCCCCCAGAGGGACAAACCGTCCGTGTGCTCCTATCACAGACAAAAATATTTATACTTTTCCACAAGTACAATATTCTTCGATCACTGCCTTCAATCTATATAGTATCTCACCTGGTCCGACCCCAATGTACTGTCTTCCCTTCCAGTAGCTCGTATTGTGATGACTCACCGCCTTCTACATAACACAAAGTGAAGCGTTATCGTGATTGTTCCTCTCGTGTTCATGAGGCGATATGTTGAAAAACAGAGCAGACATCTGCCTCGTTGGTGGAGACTTTTCATCAGAAACAAAACAGAAAAGCTGAATAATAGTCAGACATGTCTCTCAAAATGATAATCTTTTGTGTTTAGAAGCAAATTCACTTTTAACTCTCTCAATAACCTCAAGAACACTGTTAATAATGCATATCAAATATTAGTCTTCCTAAAACCCATCATTAGATTATAACTGATATTCTTTTATCTTTATTTTATTATGTTTTTTTATTGGAAGTTATTTTTATTTTATTTTTTTACAACCTAAACCATAACATATACAATAATGTGTATATATAATAACAGATAGTAACTGTAAATTGAAAAGTATTCAAAAACAAGGGAGGAAAAAAAATGGTAATAATAATAATATTAATAATAATAAATTAAATACAATTATAAAACATTTAAATTTAAATAAAAACATTAATTAAATAAAAAATAATATAATACTAATAATATAATAATATTAATATAGAAAGAAATAAAGAAATATAAAGAAATACAACTTTATAAATGAATGGTCTCTGATAGGGAACATACATACCGTATGTAAATTAATTGTAATGTATAATGATGTATTTTGTGATTTTATGTATGATGTTTTATTATGTTTTATGTTTTATTATGTATTTATATTTTTTTCTTAAAAGATTAACCAGGGACATGGTCTGCAAATTACCTACGACTAGAAGTCCTATTTACAATACATTGCATCGGTTGCACACTAAATAAATAACATAAATTCACACACCAGATTCCCAACACCTACTTACATCACTGTGGTCCCGCCCCCACATTAATTCACCCACACAGGATAGATACAGAGTACATACAGTGTGGTGAATTTATTTTTCTTATTAAATGTTGTTGTACTGCATGTTTATATCTTATATAAAGCACTTTGCATTATGTATTCCAAAGGTCCTCTACTAATAATTTTTCCTATCATCTTAATAAAAGAATCAACGTCTCCTAAGGTGAGGAGGACAATCAGTGAGTTGTCTCTCTACTGAGGACTTACATGTCTTGCAAAGTTGGACACCTCGTACTGCAGAAAGCCTTGCTGGTGTAGCGTCCCTCTGGCACTCTGATACATCTCTGCTGTCACGTCTTCAGCGGGCACGGTCACCTCTCCTCCTCGCACCTGTCTGAACAGCTGGGTGCCTCGCTCCAAGGTCAGCTGGTACAGAGACACGTGGTCATCGCACGCCCTCAGCAGCTCAGACAACTCGTTCTCCCAGGATTCAACGCTCTGTTTGGGCCGACCGAACATGACGTCCACCGACACCCTCCCGGGGCACAGCCTCCTGGCCTCTTCGACGGTTTGCAAAGCCTGATGGGAGCTGTGGTCTCTTCCCAGGATTTTCAAATCCTCATCCTGCAAAGACTGAAGCATTGAAAATGTGATATGTGCAACTACACAGTTCATAATCTAATATGTGATCAGTCTTCTGTAGATTATATATTCACCTGGACTCCGATGGAGAAACGGTTCACCCCTGCACGGCAATAATCCTCTAACCTTGACTTTCCCACAGGAGTAGGGTTGACCTCTAGCGTGACCTCAGCCTTATCTGAGAGATACGCCCGCCTGGAGACAGTTTCAAGGACTGCAGCAATGGTTGAGGGGTGAGCCAGGCTTGGAGTCCCACCGCCAAAAAACACTGAGGTGATGCTGCACGGAGAAATCAACATTAAAGGTGGGTAGATATATCTTTATAGATACATAAAAAAGGCCTGTGTTGACAGCAGCTATAAAAAATTATAATGAGAATAAAGTCATAACTTTATGAGAAAAAAAGTTATTTCCTCCTCCACAAAAAGAGGCAATTTCCCCCAGGTCCGTGTGGTTCTTTCTTCGGAATACCCTCTTTTCATGGTCCTGATACTTATAATAAGGTGATGCTGATGTGCCAAAAGATTAAGTATGTCAATATTTGTGAAACCTATACTAAAGTATAACTTCACAAGATGCTCCACGTTCCTCATTTTCACACAGGCTGCTCTATTTCCCCTCTAAAATAACACGTAAAATTACTACTTTATAATACTACTTTCTCTTAAATTTATGACTTTATTCTCATATTACGATTTTTTTTCTCGTAAACTTCAGACTATATTCCCAAAATACAACTTTTTTTCTCGTACACTTATGACTTTATTCTCATATTACAACTTTTTTTTCTCGTAAACTTCTGACTTTATTCTCATAATACTACGACTTTTTTTTCTCGTAAACTTCTGACTATATTCCCAAAATACAACTTTTTTTCTCGTACACTTATGACTTTATTCTCATATTACAACTTTTTTTTCTCGTAAACTTCTGACTTTATTCTCATAATACTACGACTTTTTTTTCTCGTAAACTTCTGATTTTAATTTCATATTACAACTTTTTTTCTCGTAAACTCCTGACTTTATTCTCATAATATTACGACTTCTTTTTCTCGTAAACTCCTGACTTTATTCTCATAATATTACGACTTCTTTTTCTCATAAACTTCTGACTTTATTCTCAAGATACGATTTTTTTTCTCGTAAACTTCTGACTATATTCCCAAAATACAACTTTTTTTCTCGTACACTTATGACTTTATTCTCATAATATTACAACTTTTTTTTCTCGTAAACTTCTGACTTTATTCTCATAATATTACGACTTTTTTTTCTCATAAACTTCTGACTTTATTCTCAAAATACTACCTTTTTTCGTGTACACTTATGCCTTTATTCTCATAATATTACGACTTTTTTTCTCGTAAACCATGACTTTATTCTCGTAATATTATGACTTTATTCTCAAAATCTCAGATTTATTTATTTTTCCACAATGTGGCCCTAATACTCCGTCATTGTTAATGTACTAATATTTTCGGACACACACACACACAAAATTTAACAAACCACCTTACCAGGATACCTGACTGAGCTGCAGTAATGTCTCAGTCTCCCTCT
>CAKAKR010045322.1:0-13866 GCA_916700685.1 Adelosebastes latens | reverse complement strand
CGCAATATTGCAAAAATCCGTCCCTCCCTCACACCCCCTGCTGCAGAGAAACTCATCCACGCCTTCATCTCCTCCCGCCTTGACTATTGCAACTCTCTTCTCTATGGCATCAGCAACACCTCCATCAATAAACTCCAACTGGTCCAGAATGCAGCTGCCCGACTCCTCACCCACACCAAATCATGGCATCACATCATCCCAGTCCTGAAAGATCTCCACTGGCTCCCCGTCTCCCACCGGATCTCGTACAAAATCCTGACCCTCACCTACAAAGCCCTCCACCAACTTGCCCCCCCCTATCTCTCTGACCTCCTCTCCCCCTACCAACCTCAACAGTCCCTCAGATCCACCTCAGCTGGTCTACTTTCCACCCCCAAGTCCAACCTCTGCAGCTTTGGGGACAGAGCATTCTCCAGGGCAGCTCCCAAGCTTTGGAACTCCCTCCCAATACCCATCAGAGACTCCAATCCCTCAACATATTCCAGTCCCGCCTCAAAACCCGTCTTTTCTCCTCTGCTTACTTGTAGCCCCCCCCCTCCCTTTACCCATCTGTCCGTGTGTATGTATGAGAGTGTGCCTGTGTATGTCGCCTGTGTTTGTCGTTTGTCTCACACCATTTTCCCCCCGAAAGTGTAAAGCGTCTTTGAGATCCTAAAAAGCGCTATGTAAGTTAAATCTATTATTATTTGCTATTTAAAGATATAGAGGAGTAATGTCTACCTGATGAGTAGAGAATGAAGTCTCTCTCCCTCTGTATGTGTGGTAATCAGAGTTTCTCTGTGCTTTGTTGACATAGCCAGGCAGGCAACGCATGCATTTAGTGTATGTTTGTGTATGTGAGCGTGCTGCACTGGCTAGCTCACGGCCGCTACTCTGCACTGCTTGTTACAGCTGATAACGCCGTATCGTCCAATGGCGCCGTTGCGGAAGCGTTCAGGTAAACACTGTTATCTCTGTCAGCATTTTCGCCATTATTGTTTGCACTGTTTAGCATTGTTAGCACTGTTACCTGTGAACTACGGCTTGCAGTCGCCATGTTGAGAGCCGTTAAGAGGCAATAGAAATTGTCCCGGTCCTGTATTTAGCACCTTTAAATAACAAAAACTTTTATCCAAAAATTAACAAAATCTATACATAACTAAAGCATGGAAATAAGATGTGGGATTTTTAGCCATGCTAATGGTTAGACTCTAGGGGTGCCAATGACGGTTAGTCGGTTCACACTTTGGTTCGGAGTGAAATGTTTTGATCATTTTTGGATAGATTGCCATGAAAATATTCATGGTTCCCAGATATTGAATCCTAATGATTTTGGTGACTCTTTGACTTCTTCTTGCACCACAATAAGGTTGACATTTCTGCTTTTGATTTAATTATCATTCCAAATATTTGATGGATTGACATTTATGTTCCCCTCAGGATGAACTGTAATGACTTTGACTCCTTAACTTTTCCTCTGGTAACATCACTGGATCAACATTTTATTTTGTCCAGTACTTTGGTTTATGAGCAAATTCCTGCAAAATGAATGACATTGCCATCAGTCTCAGCTGTACTTATTGATTAATGCTAATTAGCAAATGTTGCCGTGCTTATGCGCTTAATTAAGATGGTGAACATGGTCAACGCTGTACCTGCGAAACATCAGCATATAATGCTACGTTCACGTCATTGTGGCCTTCATTACGAGATTCTGACTTGTAGATAGTGTTCACATCAACTTCCAAGTCGTAATAATATCTTAAATATTACATTGAATTAATAGGAATGTGAGGCATGAGTTTGGATTAAATATAAGATTAAATGGCAATCCATGTGTGACCAAATGGTTTGCCTTGGTGGGTTAATGCAAAGCCAAAATCCACACAAAAGACATTTTGACATGTAACAGCAGGAAAAGCACAGGTCTACATAATCAAATAAAGATGTCTGAATTCTATTTAATCACCAGAGACCACACATTACGATATTATTACAAGACTTAATTCATAGTTAAGGTGATTTTAAACATTTTGCTATATTGCGATGCTATATTGCGATATATTACGATTTATTACCTTTTTTCAACTATAAATTATGCAGTTTGTCAACATCTGTTTTATCTAATAAAATACAGTTTTCACTCTGTACATTTCACAGTTTTCATTCACATATCTTGAGGTTAGAGGTCAAGGGATGCAAGTTTTTTTTCGCCAAAATTTTGAAAATTTAATTTCTAAAAGATGTAGTAACTTTGGAGCGTTACTTAGCATTCTTCCTGACAAGCTGATATTACATGGTACCAATCAATTTCTTAAGTTTTTCTAGTTTCATATGATACCAGTATCTTCACTCTAGCTTTAAGACTGAGCCAGCTACAACCTCTGAAAGACAGAATAGCAGCAGTCGGATCGTAAAGTAAGGGATAATGTACAGTGAGCCGGTCATTGTTGCGAAATAAACCCCGACAGGGTGATGGCAGAGGGGTAGACCCTGACGGAGGGGTCTTGTATCGCCCTGAAGGGCTATGCGTCCATAGCAACGTAGAACGCTGTATTTGCTATGCTGTATCGATCCCCCCCCCCCACCCTTATTATTATTTAGTTGCTTCAGTTTCAGGGTCCCGGCATTGTGCACCATGGCTCACTGTCACACTGGCATGAATACAAAACATTGTTAATGTTACTAGCACCACCTGTTCTTTTCTTTGTGACAAGACAACATGCTATCTGTAGATATATCCAGACACATGCAGGTAAAGCATCAAGTGTATAAATAGGAAATCTAAACCTTGAGGGACAGACATTTAACAGGTATTAGAGGAGTGATTGACTGTAATAGTGTTTCATAATGTGTCTAGATGAGGCCTCTGCTGATAGGCTGACAGGACGTGCTGCTTCTACTGAACAGTAGAAGCACAATAGATTAGTTGCTGCCATCAGTGTGGCTGCATGAGTCACATCAGAGAAAAGTTACCTTCTCTGATTTCCAGTAACGCCAGTGCTGAGACGGCATAAGTAGGAGACATGCGCTAAGCAGTATTGATCTAGATCAATGATGTTTGATTTGTTCAGAGCTACATTATACAGTATCTGTTGCTCTGTTTAAATCTGTATGGCCGGGGGTCGTCGGAGTCAGCGTTCCCTCTGGCGCTTAATTGGGTGTATTTATTTCAGCTGTGGGAGAGGATGGGGGAAGCAGAGGGTGTTGTCAGTGAAACTGTTTATAGTGCATTGATCCTCCAGACTAATTCTCATTCCAACCCCCCCCCCCCCATTCCCCGCGTGATGCCGATTCCCTCATTGATCTCCAGGGTGCTGTTCCATAAGTGCCATGACGAAACGGCTCTGGACGCCGCTGCAATTGTCGCTGCTGCTTTGCTATGTGATAACACACAGAAATGATGTATATATATTGTAGGTGTATCCCATAAACTCTCAGGTGATTGGTGGCGGCAAGCGGAGACAGATGAGATAGAGCGGGATGACTGATTGCAGGTAAGAATGGGAACATTGCTTCTGTGTTATTGCATCGGTCTGGGAAATCTATCGCTGACGAGATCTTTTCGTCGGACACCGACAATAAATCTATGCGCTGAGTGGAAAAGTTAACATTTGCACTTCAGAATTTGTAACCGAAGCGTTATCTCTGGCTGCTGCAGAACCCGATGCAGCCTTTTTACTTGAGGGACAGACTGTTTAACCATTGGGCAACCCAGCCGGGAAACAACCTACATAACAAGCTATTTCACTAAAATCCCAAAAGGTTTAAGCTGCTCCAAATGGTCTGACCCAGTCTGTCTCTGGCCTGTTAATTAATGACAAAGCACTTTGCATCATATACTGTACATGAAGACATTTAGGCACTTCATTCACAGACTCACACTGTTTGGTCCAGTGTTCAGTTTGGATCACTCAGCTGTATTTGCATGGAGTTATTTTTTCTTTTAATGTATATTGAACTGTATTTAATGGTACAACGTAATGACCATAAAAGGATTCAGCAAAGGTAATTAAAGGAAATAATTAAGAGCTACAAGTAATAAAAAGAATAGGGCCGATATGCAGAGTGGAAGTCTGGGGGCTCTATAAATGTATGTTTAAGTGCGTGAAGTGGAGCCGGAGCCAGAAGACGATCATCTTAGCTTAGTATAACTGAGGGGAGCCAGTTAGTCTGGCTCTGCCCAAAGTTCAAAAATCCAACAAGCGGCACCTCTAAAGCTCACTAATGAACACTTTATTTTAAAAAATGAACAATAAAACTGACAATTTGCTGTAAGCTAAATGTGAAGCCAGAGCCAGGAGCAAGCCCCCAGGAAGAGCGCCAGGCTTGGAAGCAAGTTTGACTTAGTGGCCAAATCGTTGGAAAAATACGTTTGTAAATCAGCGGATATTTTTTTTAATGTAAATCAACTTCCAGTACGAACACTTGAATAGCCATTATTTAAAGTGTTGATAGGCAGCACATTTTTGGCATCATTGGGCAAAAAATCCACAATAACCTTTGTTATATACAGTACCTTAGTTAATAAGTGTTCTGAGAGAAAACTAGACTCCTGCACCTCCTCATGGCTCTGTTTTCAGGCTTTAAAACATCTGGCTGCTGGGCAGTGCTTGGTATTTCTTTAACTGTTCTCAACATGGCTGCCGGGTCACAAGCGTTCTCATTTTACAGCTATGTGATGTCTGCAGTCAGATGCGCTTCGGATTGCAGTCCAAACAAAGATTACAGAGATCCAGTGTGTTTAAACGATACATATCATTTCATTTGAAAGCAAGGTATATTTTGTACCACAGCCCCAATGCTTACTTATAGTTTTAAACAAACAAAAAAAAAGGGTTCAATAAATAAGCTGATCAACTGACAATTCAGTGTAGTCAAAAACTGTATGTTAGCACTCTCCCTGGGGTCCACCATAGCTCTGGCTCCCTGCTCTAATGTAGAAGTGGTACAGGAGGAACATGGGGAAAAGGGGAGTGAGCCCAGGCAAGGCTCCATATTAGATTTCCATAATGAAATATAATGATAAACCCATTTACAAAACTCAAAGCACAAAGAATTGAATAGACTGAATATCTCATGGGGCAACAAAGATACAATTCACCATATTCTGAAATGAGGAATTTGGCTCCTACAGAAACACTAGAGCGCTTGCTCTACGGGCCCAATGGATGCCCAAGGTCCCCAGAAGACCCGGCTCATTTTATACTTAGAATTCTACATTCTTTAGCTTCATGCGCCACTGAGCAACATCATAGGAATGAACATGACCCCGCCTCCAACGCTGTATCCGTTTCACTTTATACATCCATGGCCGGTTAGTTTAGCTTAGCATAAAGACTGGCAACAGGAGAGACCGCTGGCTTGGCCCCACCCAAAGTCCAATTTGTTTAATTCATGCACAAACCAAAACGAAGAAATATTTACAGTGAGCGGGGTCTATATACATTATGGAATACAAATATAAGTGTGTGAATAGAATAGTAATGAGTGTGTGTGTATGCTCTGTATGTAGCCCTATGTGTGTGTGTGTGAACGTGTATGGATAAGGAGGGCAGCATGTGGCGCTTGGTGGGCGCCCTGGAGAAGTCAGAGTTCACCGTCCTGATGGCCTGGGGAAAGAAACTCAGCCTCAGTCTCTCTGTTTTTGCAGCGCAGCAGCTGGAACAGTCCGATGTTTGGGTGGTGAGGATCCTTCCTAATCCTGTAGGCTCTGGTTCTGCACCTCCTGGTGTACAAGTCCTGCAGGGAGGGGAGTGTGGTTCCTCTGCAGAGCCCTCCTGTCCTGAGCTGAGCAGTTGCCAAACCAGGCAGTGATGCTTCCTGTCAGGATGCTGTCTACAGCTCCAGAGTACAAAGACTGAAGGATCATCCAGGAGACTCTGGATTTCTTCAGCTGTCGGAGGTGGTGAAGGCGCTGCCTTGCCTTTCTCACCAGACTGAAGAAGAAGTTATTAGGTGTAAGTCTGAACTTCGGCCAAGCTAGCTGTTTTCCATTACGTTCAGTCTTTATGCTAAGCTAGGTTAACAGTCTCCTAGCTCTAGCTCTGTACTTTATAGAGTGCTACAGGAATGAGTCCTAAAACACAGAAATGAGTTAGCATGTTAGCACTTCCTGTTCCCTCGTCTGGAAGTCAATGTGTTTTTAGTTAGATGCCTGAAACAGGTCTGTGGTTAACACAAGCTGAACACATTTTAATGTTTTGTTCTACAACATAAAATACATCAGTAAATATTTAAGCTTATATGTGTCTTATAAAAGGCGGTTGCTAACAAGTGGCTAAATGAGACTACTAAACGTCATCACACCGTCTCGTCCTCCTTCACAGCCTCGTTGTGTATACTCACGCTCATGTGACCATGGTGTAGTTCGTTTATAGCCTAACGTTAGCTTATTACCTCTGGCGATTACATTCAAACTGGTGGTGTTCATTTGTGGAGATTATCTTGCTGAACAAAACGTGTAAGTATCATAAACGTGTGTTTGCCACAGAGCTGATTTTCTGCAATAATCCAAAACCCAATGGAACAATCCCATTGGCTTTTTGTCGAGGGAACCCAGGACGATGCTAACTTCCTGGTTGGCCTCAAGGCCTATGGAAGGAGGCTGGGACACGGCGGACACGGGTCTTGGGGTACGGGGTATAACACATGCGCAGTGTAACTGAAGCTGAGGTCGTGCGTTGCGATTGGTTCAATTTCGGCGAGTGCAGAGCAGATTTCACTGCGTATGTGTTATACCCCCAAAGATATGACGCGTTCATGAAGCGTGACTCAGCCTCCTTCAATAGGCCTTGGTTGGCCTCCAAAAGTCCCTCATCCCTGGAGCACTCTATACAAAGTCATGAGAGGTTTCTATCTACTCATCTGACTCCTGGCAAGAAAGCGAATCATCGTATTTCCCCAAATTTCAAACTATTACTTTAATAAATACTGTCCAAATATATTAGTGTGCATATAATATAAAACAATGGAACTATATAAAGAGTATTTCAATTTGAAGTCATTCAGTGGGAATGGTCTCTGCCTGCGTGTGCACACTGATTAGCTCCAACCGCTCCTATTCATGAATGCAGGGTCTAATTTCATCCCGTGGGTATTCCCCTCAGATTTGTGCTTTGTCTCTCCTTCTCCCCGTCCCCGTGGTCCCCTGCAGAGTGTCCTGTCATAAGGAGTGTGAAAAGGTTGACCTCTGCAGGAGGGTTTGTCAATACTCTGACCAAAGATCATGCCTCCTCAATCAGCCATCTCACACATCCCTACAGGGATTAGCTGATTTGTCACAGAAAAAATAGGAGGATTGGGATATCTATCTAAATCATGGAGAAGCAGGCAACACCTTCCACGGAATAATATTGATGAGCAGAGAAACAGTCTCTTTGGCAGCCCAGCGAGAGCAAGACATAGTAGAACAACTCTCGGATCATCTCAACATTTGTATTCCTTCAGAATAAGAATGACGGATCGATCCAGCTTTCTAGAGGAACGTGTTTGAGTGGTGTCTTTTAATGTAAGGAGTTGAACTGAGGTTTGGACTTCCCCGTTTTCTTTCTTTTTTTTGTAGTCTCCCTCCTTTCCAGAGAGAGGACCATGAGGGAACCACTGCTGCAATGCAGCAAAACAAATCGCGAGAATCTATTAAGTGTTTGTGATTGCGAGACGTAGCCGCTCCCTTGTTTCTCTTTCTTATTTTCACTTTGCTCCCTCTCTGTCTGTGGTCAGACAGTAAAACAAGTGAACACTTATGCAATGCAAGAAGATTGGAAGATAAAATGAGAACAACGTATCTGTGATGATGAGGGACTTGTAGATTGTGATTGATTTTAAAACGCTTGAGAAGAATCCACTTTCTCACTGCATGAAATCATGTACCTTGATCCTTCATTTGTTCCTGTTATATAAGGAACTGATGAGAGAAACACACAATGCCTGTAACACCAGAGTACATTCATTATTATAGAATTGACCAGGACACCATTCTAAATCACTGCACTGTTGCACTGACGTAAAGTACAGCCTAAGCTGCAGTATAGATCAAGGTTCTCCTTTGTTCCCCTCAAGGCTCAAAGTCTGCCACCTACAGTATTGACCTCCACAGATGTTGTACAACCACACTTCTCCGGAGCATTCAAATACACACCGTCATTGTGCACATAAGTTTATGATAAACGCTGTTCAGCCAAAGAAAGCTCTGACGTACTGGAAAGAGAAGATAAAGAAAATATACAGTACACACCACAGTTTCCTTTGTCCACAGGTTATCCATAAGTTATGTCACGATATGATTAATGGAAAGTAGCGGCGCGCACAGCTTCAGTGGCAAACAGTGCACTCTCAGATAAAAGCTCTTCTGATTTATTGTGGGCAAAACCGAACGTGTTTCAACTAGAAGCCTTCATCTGTGAGTAACACTTTATAATAACCATCAGTTATAATTGGTAGATTGATAGTTAATCAAACTTAGTTAATAGTTATTTATAATAGTGTTAACAAACTATAAAATGATAATTAATAAAGTTTACTAATTATTAGTAATACTATAATTTCTGTTATTTTATCATTAGTTTGTATAATATGAAATATTTAGTTTATAAATGATATATTGTATCATAGTTGATAGGAGATGATAAAAATTACATTCTGATTACGTTAGTAAAGTATTTATTAGGGCTGTCAATCGATTAAAATATTTAATCGTGATTAATTGCATGACTTCCATAGCTAATCCTGATTAATCCCAAATTAATCGCACATTTTTTATCTGTTCAAAATGTACATTAAAGGGAAATTTGTCAATTTTTTTTGTCTGTTTGATTTGTTGTGAAGTATTTAATACTCTAATCAACATGGGAGTGGGCAAGTATGCTGCTTTATGCAAATGTATGTATATATTTATTACCAGAAATCAATTAACAACACAAAACAAACTGCAGCCCAACAGGCAACAACAGCTGTCAGTGTGTCAGTGTGCTGACTTGACTATGACTTGCCCCAAACTGCATGTGATTATCATAAAGGGGGCATGTCTGTAAAGGGGAGACTCGTGGGTACCCATAGAACCCATTTACATTCACTGATCTGGAGGTCAGAGGTCAGAGGCCTTTGAAAATCACCGTGACAGTTTTTGCTCGCCAAGATTAAGTGTAAATTTGGAGCATTATTTAGCCTCCTTCACGACAAGCGAAGTATGACATGGTTGGTATTAGGGGTGTGACGAAATGTCGTGCCACGAAATATCGCGATATAAAAACGTTGCGATATATTCGCCGAGACGAAAAACTGAATCGTGATATCAGGGCATAATAGATACTACGTACATACAGGCTCCGGGGCTAAAGCTGCAGCCTCTTCCTGCTGCTCTGTGAGGCCTATAGAAGGAGGATGAGTACGCGTCATATCTTCGGGGTACAACACATGCACAGTAAAATCTGGTCTGCCCTCGCCGAAATTGAACCAATTGCAAAGCACGGCCGCAGCTTCAGTTACACTGCGCATGTGTCATACAACGAGAGTCATGTCTGCCCGTGACCCAGCCTCCTTCTATAGGCCCACACACACACACAGCATGTGAACAGCTGATCAGAGAGGCCGCGGTGGAGACGAGTTGACACTACGCTTGTTGCTGTAAGTAAGTGCAATAAAACTTTGCAAGTGTTAAGCCAAGATACATTATTACACCTGTTCAACAAGCATAAACACGATGAAATGGTTAAACATGGAGGAAAGCAACGTTTCAATCTGCTCTGTCTGCAGTCTGTCATCCTTTGCTGCTGTTTACACAAGCACAGCGCGTTAGCTCGGCGGCTAACAGCTAACTGTAAACACATGTTAGTTATTTAGTTGAGTTGTGAATGACTTTAGCTCCTCTAGTAAGCTGTGATCCAGTGTTTGTGTCTGGGGAGTTTATTGTGAAGGGAGGAACAGAAGACGTGAAGCGTTGATGTGCTGTTATTGACGAGGCTGCAGACTATACTATTAATAGTCGTGTATCACAGCTGTTACCCGGCACTATATTCAGTTTTAACAGTTTTCTTCATCTTCTTGTATTTTTTTATCTGGTATATTTTTTTGTACTTTGTACTTTGCACTACTAACTTTTTTACTGCGTTTTTACTAACATGTTTTGCACTATGGAACTGTGATGCTGGAAACTTGAATTTCCCTCGGTATCAATAAAGTTACTATCTATCTATCTATCTATCTATCTATCTACGGAGCCTCCGTGTTATTCATTTATTATCTTCATAAAGTATAGGAGCAGCGTAACCCTCAGCTACATAAGACTGAAACTAAAGCTGGCAGTAGGCTGTGTAGTCTCACTGTTTAGGTTAGTTTGTCATGTATCTGACTGGTAGACTGATCAGCTGATACTGATACTGACTGATGGAGGACAGAGGACAGGAGGAAGGACTGATACTGACTGATGGAGGACAGAGGACAGGAGGAAGGACTGATACTGACTGATAGAGGACAGGAGGAAGGACTGATACTGACTAATGGAGGACAGGAGGAAGGACTGATACTGACTGATGGAGGATAGAGGACAGGAGGACATAGGACAGGAGGAAGGACTGTTACTGACTGATGGAGGACAGGAGGAAGGACTGATACTGACTGATGGAGGATAGAGGACAGGAGGACAGAGGAAAGGAGGAAGGACTAATACTGACTGATGGAGGACAGGAGGAAGGACTGATACTGACTGATGGAGGACAGGAGGAAGGACTGATTCTGACTGATGGAGGACAGGAGGAAGGACTGATACTGACTGATGGAGGATAGAGGACAGGTGGACAGAGGACAGGAGGAAGGACTGTTAGTGACTGATGGAGGACAGGAGGAAGGACTGATACTGACTGATGGAGGACAGAGGAAGGACTGATGTCATAACAAATGGATTTATAGAGCAAACAACAGCATTGTTTTGCATTTTGTGTCTTTTGAATAAAAGGCTACTTTTTCAGTCATATTTTCATCATTCAAGTTTTGTTAAAATGATTGTTATAATATCGTATTGTATCGGATCGTGAACCCAATATCGTGTATCGTATGGTATTGTGGGCTGAGTGAATCGTCACACCCCTAGTTGGTACCAATAGATTCCTCAGGATTCACCTGATACAAAATATAAATCACAAGTTACATTAATGCGTTTAAGAGATTAGTGGCGTTAGAACTAATTTGTGCTTTGTTAAGTTAACGCGGTATTATTGCGTTTAATTTTGACAGCCCTTGTATTTATTATCACTTTGTTGTTGTATACATTATAATATTTTATTTACTAAATTATATTAAGTATTTGTTAATGATTACCAAATGATTTGTAAACTTTGTTTGTAAAACATCTATAAACATTATATACATAGATAGATGGAGCAGAAAACAGTTATTAAACATTGACAAAGTATTAACTATCTATCTCAATAATGTTTAAAGATGTTTTACAAAGTATTTATTAACCATTTAACAAATTATTACAATCATCAGTTGCAACTTTATAACAGCCATCCAAATAATGTTTATAGACATTTACAAAACAATTATTAACCATTAACAAAGCGTTAGAAATATCGACCACTGAAATGTTTATAGATGTTTTACAAACAACTTCTGAAAGGTTTATAAATATCTTTGTAGTCATAAACAAATTCCTTCAATATAGTATATAAAATGTTATAATGTCTGCAACAATAAACTGTTAAAATAACATAAATTATAGCATTACTAATTATTACCAAACATTATTAATTAATAATTGATGATTTAACATTAAAATAACTATTAACAAAATTTTAATGAACTACCAATTTACCATTTATAAATGATGGTTATTATAAAGTTTTATCCAGACGTTTACTTGTTTTAGCGGTTGTTTGCCTCATGAGGACCACTGAGCAAAAGGCTCCCTCATATGTCTGTCGTATGTCTGTTTTATGAAATAATATCATCTGCAATAAACATGTCACACTAGACTATGGGATAATCAAACACTCTGACACACTCAGACAAATAAGAAGTCCTGTTCTGCTACTCAGTCCTCAATCCGTAAATATTTGAGCTTGCCAGCGACTCCAAACTAGGTTGACATTTCCATCAGTTAGGAGGGAGGGAGAATTAGGACGCATGTAAAGATCGGTTGCTCTTTCCTTGACCCCAGTCAACTGAGGCTGCTGCGCCTACATGTGCCACACAGAGATACTCAATATTTCCCTCCACACGGTGATGGAAAGCAGAGATGGGAAACACCCAGAGGTGTAGTGGTACATAAACACAGGTATACAGAGTATACCCACCTCTGCCAGGGGGATTTACTGTTTACATTCAGAGAAATAGTTATACTGTGTTCATCTCCCGGTGCCAGGCTGCAGCCAGTCATTTTATCATGTTTAATGTCATTTGTGGCGTCTACTGCTCACAGGAGTCTTTTGTTCCCTGACTTTAAGGCAACATAAGTACTGCCCTAAATACGCATCAAGCCTGGGAAGAAGCGCAGTCTTAAAGCTGCATTAATCCCTTTTTTTGGCCACCTTGGGGCAGAACTCCACAGCAAACCAAAATAAACACACATTTGACATATTATGGCCTTGTAAAGTGGATATAGCAAGCTTGTTGGCAAACTATTGCTAGTTTTTAATCATCCAGCAGGCAAGGAGCAACATCAACAGTCATTTGTAGTCATGTGTCTGGTGACCTGACAAATGGAAGGGCAATATTCACTCTCCTTAGCTCTGTTTTGGTCTCCACCAACTCCTGAGAGAAATATATATCTCTTTTTGGGAAAAAAGCTTATTTGCTTTCTTGCCAAGTATTAGATAAGGATATTGATACCACTCTCATGTTTGTATGTTTGATATGAAGCTATAGCCAGCAGCTGGTTAACGTAGCTTAGCATAAAGACTGGAAAGAGTCTTTATACATTTTGTTTTTTATACGTATTAAACAAATGAGATAAGTGTTCATTAGTGAGATTTAAAATCATTTTTAAAACTTTGGCCAGAGCTAGGCTAGCTGTTTCCCCCCATGCTCTCAGTCACCCCTCTGCTCTTTATGCTAAGCTAAGCTAAGCTAACCTCCTGCTCGATGTAGCTTTACCCATATGTAGAAGCAATGTTGTCTCTCGCAATTCCCCCAATTTTATAGTAGTGCAATTGGAACATTTTTTTCTGATCAATTCCCTGATCCTTCTCAACATGTCCATTCTAAATATACCATAGACTGTATACTGTATAAGAAGTAGACATAGTCACCATGACGTAACCCATTGGTTTGTGAACTGACGTTTTGAAGCCTTGAGTTCGGCATTTTGGCCATCGCCATCTTGGTTTTTGGCCATCGCCATCTTGGTTTTTAGCCATCGCCATCTTGGTTTTTAGCTGTCGCCATCTTGGTTTTTAGCCATCGCCATCTTGGTTTTTAGCCGTCACCATCTTGGTTTTTAGCTGTCACCATCTTGGTTTTTAGCCATCGCCATCTTGGTTTTTAGCCGTCACCATCTTGGTTTTTAGCTGTCGCCATCTTGGTTTTTGGCCGTTGACATCTTGGTTTTTAGCCATCGCCATCTTGGTTTTTAGCTGTCACCATCTTGGTTTTTAGCCATCGCCATCTTGATTTTTAGCCATCGCCATCTTGGTTTTTAGCTGTCACCATCTTGGTTATTAGCTGTCACCATCTTGGTTTTTAGCTGTCACCATCTTGGTTTTTAGCCATCGCCATCTTGGTTTTTAGCTGTCACCATCTTGATTTTTAGCCATCACCATCTTGGTTTTTAGCCATCGCCATCTTGGTTTTTAGCTGTCACCATCTTGATTTTTAGTTGTCACCATCTTGGTTTTTAGCCATCGCCATCTTGGTTTTTGCAACCAAAAGTGTCACAAGAGGGTGGAGCTA
>CAKAKR010045260.1:0-12126 GCA_916700685.1 Adelosebastes latens | reverse complement strand
ATATGAAACTACAAAACCTAATGAATCCATCGGTACCAACCATGTCATACTAGCTTGTCACGAAGGAAGCAAAATAACGCTCCAAACTTGTGCTAAATTTTGTCAAGGAAAAACCGTCATGTCCATTTTCAAAGGGGTCCCTTGACCTCTGACCTCCAGATGTGTGAATGTAAATGGGTTCTATGGGTACCCACGAGTCTCCCCTTTACAGACATGCCCACTTTATGATAATCACATGCAGTTTGGGGCAAGTCATAGTCAAGTCAGCACACTGACACACTGACAGCTGTTGTTGCCTGTTGGGCTGCAGTTTGCCATGTTATGATCCGAGCATATTGTTTTATGCTAAATGCAGTACCTGTGAGGGTTTCTGGACAATATCTGTCATTGTTTTGTGTTGTTAATTGATTTACAATAATAAATATATACATACATTCACGAAAAGCAGCATATTTGTCCACTCCCATGTTGATAAGAGTATTAAATACTTGACAAATCTCCCTTTAAGGTACATTTTGAACAGATACAAAATTATTAATTTGCAATTAAGAGATGTGTGAAGTGTTCTTCTGGGCTTATTTATTCAACTTATCCTCATACAACGTTTCTTATGATATCATACGAAAAGTTATTCCTCATTTTTCTTGTGTTGTCCGCTCGTTACATACATACGGTCTTTTCAAAATAAACTTCCTTTTTCACAGGTAACAACTTGGTTAGGGTTAGGAAAAGATGGTGGAAGTGTCGTTACTTCAGTATGGAAGTTACGTGACAAATAAATTAACGTTGACTTCTGGTTTCACTCGGGACATGACCAGCGGTCTCCTGGGGAAAGTCTGGTGTTTTTTTGACCCACCCATCCACCCCGACCTCCTCCCTACGTAGCATGTGTTGCTCTTTATACTTCCTGGTTCACAATTATGTGGAATACCTACGAGTTGATCTTGTGGGATATATAGGACTTACAGTGCATTACTTTTTGTATGTATAGCTACAAACTGTGCATGAGAACAGCCTGACTTATTTAACAAATTTAGTCCCAAAAAAAACGAAAGCAGAGCCGTGACAATGGATTCATGTTACGTTCGTTAAGCTCCTGCAGTGGAAAACATCTGTATCTTAATCCAGACTTCACCACTAACAACAGAAACTGAAGACGGATCCAGTGAATGAGTATAATAGAAAACACGTCGGCTATAAATAGCATCAAAAACGGGGTTTGACATGATGAAAATCTTCAGGTTTATAACTTTAAAATCAGTTTGGATTCTCTCTCTGCAGAAAGAGAAAGTGAAACCAAAGAGTCAAACTGATGCACGGCCGTATATGTTAGGGCTGCAAGTACACATTAGTTTTATTATTGATTAAAATAGTTTGTTTTGTCCAACTGACTGATATTCAATCAGCAATGATTCAAAATATAGAAAAGCTGCAAATTCTTATTCTTATCATTTCAGCTCTGCAGTTAAAGAATGAAACCTAACCTGGAGAATCGTCCTCAAACAAGAACTCGAACCTTCTGATGTGACGACGTCAGAATCAAACCACAGAAACTCGTCAGCTTCACGTTTCCTCTGAATATTTATTTATTCTGCACATTCAACAACAACAGTGAGCTGACTGTGGGCCTTCTGCACCGCACAGCTTCCAGCTGAAAGCAAACAACAGCTCCGTGTGGTTTTCTGGACACAGGCGAGCAGTGTTCGACCTGCCGGGGCGTTTCCCCACCGCCACGCCGCCGCATCGCCACCTGAGCTGCTCCTCTTACAACACAAACAACCAGGTCAAACCACGTCAGGGAGCAGACGAGGAAACTCCACAGCAACGTAGTGAAAAGTAAACACAGCCTCAGGATTTATTTACAGTTTTACCTGTTTTACATTTCTAAATACACCGCAGAAAATCCTGCTTCCTGATTGGTCAGCAGTTTAAATTCACTATCTTTCTAAACCAGAGCTCAGTATGGAGGACGGAACCTGACCAAATAAAAAATAAATGAATAAATAAATAAATGAATCGATAAATAAATAAATGAATAAGTCATTAAATGTAACAAAAATTACATTAAAAATAAATGTAGCCATTAATTAATTGATAAAATGTGAGATAAATTGATATTTCTGTTTTAATTTGCTTCTTTATTTATTTAATCTTTGTATTAATTCCATTATTTATTTACTCTTGTTTAATTTTTTTTATTTGCTTTTATTTATGTATATATTTATTTCTATTAGTTTAAATTTAGTTATGCATTTATTTAATAATTAATTTTCTTCTATGGCAGTGTATTTGTAATAATAATAATAATAATAATAACAATAATAAAAATAATAATTTCCTCGAAAGAACATCTAAAACCGGTAAATTAATTTTATTTTTTAAAATATAATCATGTTTAATTTATTTTTGTCATTGTTATATATAAATATCAACTTTTATTAAGACAAAGTTCAAAGTTTTGCACTACTACCACAAATAATTATAATAATAATAATAATAATTATTATTATTATATTTTCCTTGAAAGAATATTTAAACCTAGTAAATGTATTTTATTTTTAAAATATAATCGTGTTTAATACATTTTTGTCATTATTATACATAAATATCAAATTGTATGGAGACAAAGTTAAAATGTTTGCACTACTACAAATAATAATAATTATTATTATAATTTCCTTGAAAGAACATTTAAACCCTATAATTAAAGCAAAATTTAGATTTTCTGTTCTGGAAATTTATGAAAATTTGCACAAATTTAATAAGATAATGCCTCATTTGCATATTTAAACATAGATTGTCTTAATGTCAGTAATCAGCTGGGGGAGTTTCATTATTTAGATGTTTACCCTCTTCACCTGTAGAGTCTCTTAATGCTACAGCATAATGATATTTTGTGTATAAAGGGAATGTGTGTGTGTGTGTGTGTGTGTGTGTTTTGGTTTCAGGTTTTGAACTGGCCTCCCTGCAGGTTTTGGGGGCTCTGCAGGACTCCACTTATCTTTGACACACACAAAGACGCCACAGGGGCATGCTGGGAGTTATTTCCCCCTAATAGAGACACAGCTGCTGGATTTTCATGCTCACTTAGTTGCTGTGAAATTCGGGGAAACGCCGAGTGAAGAAACACGGTGGAATTTACACAGTTAATAAAATTAAACTACATCCTGATGATTTATCTGCTCCGGTCCTGAGGGTGGCGCTACAGGAAAGATCATTCAGATCTAAAGGGTTCATCCTCTGGAGAGCAGGACTGAGATCAGGACAGACAAGAATACGATCCACCTCCTCATCGTCACTCAGCAGAAACACAACTTCTCATCTCGGTCCTACAAAAGCTTTAATCCCACTGACACACCACATTTAATGTCAGAACAGAAACAACAAAGATGTGTTAGAGGTAACGTAGAAACCGTCACCGTGACACAGTTTGTCCACCAGAGGGCGCTGACGAGATGATTATACACTTTAAAAATGTTCTGCTCAGCATGTAAACATCATTATCAACATCAGTCACAGAACTCGGGCCATAAAACTCAGACAATGTCAAGGAAGAAGTAAAGGCACATTATGGATTTTGCGAGTTAACAGTCAAGTAGCAAGTTAACAAGCGGGATTTCGCAGTAGCTGCGACCACGTATTCGCAAGCATTCACACACAACCTCCCAAACACTTGACCTCCATGCCAAATTTCAGCCTCGTAAGGTGAAAACGGTGCGCGACCGACTGAGCCATCAAGCTGCTGGTCTCAGCTACCAACATGCTCTCATCCCAACTCGTCACGTATACTGACGCTTCGTCAGGACCCCTTGGCGTCACTTTCTAATGCAGTAAACACGTGGTTAATGTTGTGAATTCAAACATAAACACATACTTAGGTTCAGGAAAACACATAATGGTTGGACTTAAAATTACTACGTTTCTAATTTCGTACTCACGATACTCACGATACTCACGATACTCACGATACTCACGGGACTGACGATTCTAGCGACTAACGGGACTGACGATACTAACAACTCACGTGACTAGCAACTGAAGTTGAAAGCCCAGTTCGTCACATACTGTTGCTAAAGGGCGCCTCCGTACGTCGGTTTCCGATGACGAGGGGCACTGACCAAACGGCGGTATTTGACGAGTTGGTGACCACGTACGTACATTCACATTTGACCTCCATGGTAAAACTCTGACCAGCTAGAAAGGAGCTAAACTTTTAAACCATCTTCAGTTTATTCACAACTAGAGACAGAAAGTCAAAAAGCCGATGATTGTACGGAATGATTTAAGACGACGGCGTCCTCACAGGTCCACAAATCAAAGTTTAAACCAGAGCAGGAAACGTCTCTTTACAGCAGCATGTTTCATCCACAGAACAACAGCTGTCGGCCGTCCTGCATCTGGAGGCTGAAGGAGAACATGTCATCTCTCCGTTCACGTTATGTAATTGGCTTCAGTCCACCAGCAGACAAAAAACACAGCCGCAAGGCTCCACTTTAAAACATAAACGTTACTAGAAAAGTCCTGAAGGTCACTCTATACTGACACTACAGAAGAGCCACTCATCTTCTATGAGGACTACCAGAAATACTATACAAGATGATGAGCATAAAGTATGATACAATCACAACAAACTCCTTTAAACAATGCAGATTATACAGAAAGACATTAAAACTACCACAACTCTGCAGAACCACTGAGTCCATATAGATTAAAATGTGTTTAATGAAACCGTTTCCTGGGTCAGTGAAGGCAACACGCTGTCCGTATCTGAACAAACACACTCATTACTTACAACTTAATAAATAAATAAACAGCTGGAGAGTGAAACCGACTCACCAGCAGCTGATTCCTGCCTTTAAAAGCCTCTCGTCTCCTCTCAGAAACGACCCTGTGGTTGTATTTTCCTCCGCTGCGTTCACTTGTTGAGTTAAATCTGAGTGTTTCTGAGTCTCGGGTTTCCCGTCCTGACAGCAGGAGGGCGGGGTCCTTTTCTATCTGGACCAGGACCAGCAGGACCAGGAGTCTTTTTTATGCTACTTGCATACGTTTCTGAGGGAAATCTTGTACTTTTCTCTTCTCTACATTTTATTTACAAATTATTTTGAAGATTTTATATCTAAAACATAGGACAACTTTATAAAATATGATGCATTCAGTGTACAAAATCTGCTTTTTTATGCATTTTAGCTATTTTAATTGAGCCCTTAATGTCTTTTCTTTAAAGAGTGACTAATGTTTAAAGCAGGACTTTTACTTTGTAAGTATTTTTATAATGTGTTATTACTGATTAATATCTCCACCACTGGAGTAAAGTGACTCTAGAGACACACTGGAGCAAATAAATAATAATAATCATTATTAATCATATTCTTCTTACAGCCCTCTGCTGCCCCCTGCCTGCTGCACCTGGTTATTACTATAAAACACTTCAAATATAACACAAGCAGATTCGAAACAACATCTCTCTTAGGTTCTTACTAGAAATTAACCAAACTGTGGCAGCAACACAAACACAGACTGAATGCCTGAAGATGAAATCAAATAAAATATAAACAATGAAACTAAGAATATTTCCAAGTTATTATTATTTCCTACTTGGTATTTGAAAACACTCGAAAATAAAGTATTTGTGTAATAAAAATGCTAAAGTCAACACTAATTTCTGGCCCCGGAGAATTCTATGGCAACGTATTTTTAATAATAATAATGATTATAATAAATCCTGAAAAAAACATGTAAACACAGTAAACTTATTCTATTTTTATTTTTTTTTTAATGTAATTATGTTTAATTTATTTTTGTCATTATTATACATAAATATCAAATTTTATGGAGACAAAGTTCAAATTTTTGCAATACTACTAACTCATAAGAATAATAATTATTTTATTATTATTATTATTATTATTATTATTAATAATAAAAATAATAATATTTTCCTTGATTTAAACAGTCATTTCATTCTATTTTTTAAATGTAATCATGTTTAATTTATTATTGCCATTATATATATATATATATAAAATTTTATGGAGAGAAATTTAAAATGTTTGCACTACTAACTACTACTATTACAAATAATAATAATAACAATAATAATAATAATAATAATAATGATATTTTTCTTGACAGAACATTTAAACCCAGTAAATTTATTTTATGTTTTTAAATGTAATCATGTTTAAATTATTATTGCCATTATTATATATAAATATCAAATTTTATGAAGCCAAAGTTCAAATTCTTCCACTACTATTACAAATAATAATAATAATAATAATAATAATAATAATATCGTGATAATATCGTATTGTGACTCAAAACTTAAAAATGGCCAAAACACCCAGAGCTCCCTGTAGAGCTGTAGCCCCACCTAGTGGAGAAGTCGCACAACACCACTGACTACTACCATTTATCCATGTATTACTACTATATCAATATTACTATATATTATTGCTACAATCTCACTGTTTTATGTTCTCTGTGCCACAAGGGTGCACTTTTCATCTGCTCTTCTCCTTCAGGGATTCAAACCAGCAACCTTCAGGTCTTTATACAAGTTATTGTTTTATTGTTTACAGAAAAACGTTTTTTTTATATCCAAAACACAAAGAAAAGACAAAAACAAAACCAGGAAAAATAATTCACAGCATAATAATTCACTCCTCATATAAAAATAAAAAATCGTTTTCATGATTTCACCAACACGACTTTTTCCCAGTCTGAGTTCAATTAAAAACTTCTTTCACTGGTGCAAAATGATCCATAAATCTACAGTTTAATAGTTATTTATTGGTGATTTAGGTGCGTTTGTGTTTTAATCTCTCTTCGCAACATTCAGTAGAAAACCTCCATCATGTATCCCGTCATGTGTGCAGGACGTGTTGTGTGTTTGACACTTTTGTGCGACCTGTAGGTACCTGCGGACGATCTATGATGTCACCGTCTCGTCGCGTTTTCCAGGTTTGAGGACGGCCGGCGCCTCCTGCTGGTCGGCTGCCGGGTACGCGCTCTGACCCGAAGCCTCATGTTGCTGCAACGACACGAGATAAAACCGTCAAAATAAAACTTGAGGTCGTAGCTCATCACTGATGCATCATCACCCGGCGGCGAGCTGTATTCACATACTGACTGTATCTAGCGAGCCACACGTCGCTACTGAGGTATGAACCCAAAATAAACAGATTGTGCTGTGATTTAATCGCAATAAACGGATCAAAATGATGCCGACATAACGACATAATGATGTTGATTTGTAAAAAGTCTGAATTCATGCTTTGTCAGGTCTGTCCGCAAGACGACAAGCAAGTTGTTGTTTCTACCACAGACAGTCTGTGGCTTCTACACAGAGTTTGGTCCTAGGTCGATAGGGTTAACTGGTTACCTGTGTGCAGCGTGGTCGTCCTGACCCGGCTCTCCTCCAGTGTTATAAAGAAGCCTGGGTCAGAGGTCGCGGCGTCTCCTGACCCCATCTCACAGGTCAGCACCGTGATGGGACCCATCCCCGCCTTCAGATGGACCTGGATACTGTCCTGCACCAACACACAGACCAGAGAGACGCTTTCAGTCTGTCCATCGTGTGGTTTCATCAGTTTCATCAAGAGGAAATGAGATCTTTTAATATTAAAGTTTATATTCTAATCAGGGCTGCAAATAACAATAATTGATGAATCTACAGACCATTTACTCATTTGAGTGATTCATCGTTTTCGTCTGT
Source organism: Adelosebastes latens (assembly GCA_916700685.1). Taxonomy (NCBI): domain Eukaryota; kingdom Metazoa; phylum Chordata; class Actinopteri; order Perciformes; family Sebastidae; genus Adelosebastes; species Adelosebastes latens. Next base: position 4,409 of record CAKAKR010045260.1, on the reverse strand, counting down.
AAATTATCATCAAAAGTCTCGTTTTGTCCAAAAAAACAAAGACAACCAGAACCTGTAATCAGAGAATTATGCGAAATTGATTGTTTTTTTTAATAATTGTCCTCTAATTAGTGCCTGAGCACGAACCAGCAGTCAGCGAAGGCTAATCGCCGGAATTATGATTATTTGTAGAATTGAAAATCTAATTCTTTTGAGGGGCTATGGCTGCGAAAGTGGCGAAAATTGACATCTGATATGGGTGTCGTGCTCGGCTGTGGCAAATTGGCTCGATAGCGCTCCCTAACAGTTTTCAAAATCGAAGCCCCCTCCTCTAGATTTGACGTAGATCAACAAAATTTGGTAGGCAGATGTATCATGTGGAGACGTACAAAAAAAGCCACCGGCCATGCGTTTTATCATGTTTTGTAACGTAACGTCAAGTAGCGCACGTAACGTAACGTAACGCAACGTCACGCACCTTACATAACGTCAAGTACCTTACGTAACGTCAAGTACCTTACGTAACGTCAAGTACCTTACGTAACGTCACGTCAGGTACCGCACAGTACAGAAGAATAAAGATCAATTCAGCCTCTCTCTCTCTCTCTCTCTGTTTACCTCTTGTGGTGCAGGAATCTCCAGCTTCGTCTCCTCCGGCGCTTTGACGACGATCAACGTTTGCTGATGGACAGATCGGAGCCGGCTGATGTCCTCGTGTGTCACGTAGGCCGACGTGAAGCAACGTTAAAGAATAAAAAACCTTCCTCATTTTTACAACAAAACATTTACAACAATGGGTTTTATTCAGCTGCTGCCTGGTTCGTGTAAAGGATATTCAGAGCTTTCCACGTCGTCCGTCATGTCGAAGAGCTGCTGGGAGCAGCTTCTGATGAGGCCGTCTAGCCGGTCCTCCACCAGCTTCAGGTTCTCCACCTCTCTCTGGAACTTCTGCTGGTTCTTCCACAGAAAGCTGGAGATGGGAGTCTGTCCTCTGCACACAGAGCAGACAGAGAGGTTATCTATATAATCTATATAAATATAGAATAATAACAGATTTAAACTACTGAAGCTGCTAAATGATTTAGGTTTTTGTCTGCTGATTTCCGACGGCAGGACTTGAAGCTCTGAGGTGTGAAAGTCTTTTTATTAACATTTTTGTGGATGAAACTTTCCCACAAAAAAATCAATTTTGGCAATTTTAGGTCAGTCGATTCTGTTAGTGATGAAATCTCATGCAAAAAGCCATCGCTACAGGGAGACGGCGACTAATACAGACCGTAATAATAAAACTACACACAAAGATATAAAAGGAAACCTCCACAGTGAACATTAGAACTCACATCCACTTCACCCAGTTGTTCGACTCCTTCTGGATGAGGTTGAAGCCATTCAGGACGTGCGTGATGTCGTAGACTCGCCGTTTGCGGGTCTGCAGGTTCGCCGCCACGTCCCTGAGATCCAGGACGCCGTCCGGAGCCGCCAGTAGCAGCTTCAGGAAACGCAGAGTCAGCAGCCCCAGAGACACGTCTGAACGCGACGGGACACGACACAGTTAGAGCTGAAGAAACACACCTCCACGGATATGCCGTTGCTCGCGCTCGGATATAGTGTTGCTTGCGCTCGGCTATGCCGTTGCTCTAAAAACTTTATTTTGTTACTCAAGTACTAAAAGTGACCTCAGAGTGACTCAATCAGTTTGTTAATCTTTTTTGTTTTCAGGGTGTTTAAGTTTAGGGCTGCAGCTGAAGATTATTTTCATTGTCGAATAATCTGTCGATTTATTTTCTTGATTAATCGATTAGTTGTTTTGGTCTATAAAATGTCAATCCGTGTTTCCCAAAGCTCAAGATGACGTCCTCAAATGTCTCGTTTTGTCCACAACTCAAATATATTCAGTTTACTGTCATAGAGGAGTAAAGAAACCAGAAAATAAGCAACGGCATATCAGAGCGCGAGCAACGGCTAGACGCTCGGATATGCCGTTGCTCGGGCTCGGGCTTGCCTTTGCTCGTGCTCGGATATGCCGTTGCTCTTTTAGTACTTGAGTAACAAATAAAGTTTTTAGAAGCTACAACCTGAGCCTCCTTCTTAAGTCTATGATTGTTTACATTTAGTCAAAGTGTCTACATTAACATATGCCGAATTATCTCTGATCAGCTCCTGTCTGCAGTGTACCCGTGGATGTACGGACAACTATCACTGGATAACTGTACGACTGAAGAAAACTTAAAAACATGCAAGTTCTGCAGCGTCTTTTTTTCTCTGATTTCTAGGTGGATTAAAGGATGTTTATTCTGGATGGACATCACAGATAATGATATCCTCGGAAAGTGGAAGTCACGCTGAATCTGAAAATGTCTGTTTCGCGTCTGTGTGTTCACATTTCACTGAGTTATGTGAAAATGAAAGCAGCACTCACCCTGTCTGCCGAATCTCTGGGACGGATTTGACTGTTTCCTCTGTGGAAGGGAAGCACTGGAAAGAAAAAAGATTTAAAAAAGAAATTATAACACAAAACTATGCAGGGAGACCTTCAGACGTCCCACCAAAACACCTGGAAAATATGACCTATTTTTCATACATAACATAAAATATTAAAACCAGGAGACGTTTGTTACCTGGTTCTCTCGGCCTCTGGAGGATTCTGCAAACCTCCACCTGGATTCTGCAAATCAGGAAGAGAAAGAAAGTCAAAGATACTGTTGTTTTCTTTTCTTTTTTTACATTTCAAAATTAGAAATAAAATCTAACTACTATAAAAATAGTGTCCAGACCTGCTGTGGTGCATCCGGTGCATCATCTCCACTTTCATCATCCTCCTCCTCCTCCTCCTCCTCCTCCTCCTCGCCGTCTTCATCCTCCTGCTCCTCTTCCTCGGAGGACTCGGCTGCCCAGGGGCTGACCAGGCCCAGCGGCCCGTCCAGGTACGGGGGCATGATGGGAATGGCGCCCCTGTTGATCCCGTTGGTGGAGATGTCCTCCGGCAGGAAGTGGTCTTCACAGATGAAATGCTGCTCGGTGGCGTCCTGTTGGTCCGTCTCCCTCAGCGCTGCCAGCCATACCTGAACAAAGATTCCCATGTTGACAAGAGTATTAAATACTGGACAAATCTCCATTTAAAAGTACATTTTGAACAGAAAAAAAAGTGTGATTAAGCGTGATTAAATATTTTAATTGATTGACAGCCCTAGTCATTACATTATGTTACGTATGGTACAATACGTGATGACAACACATGGTGGCGCCAGAGTATTGCCCTGTAATGGCCTCAGGAGAACGTTGTTTGCATGATCCTGTTTAAATCTATGCCTCACTGTGTGGAAGTGACTGGGGTCATTCTTTTATATGTAAAGAAAACATCACATTTGACTTGTGAAACAAATAAATACATAGATATAAATTTAATCATTTTTTATTTATTATTAAAATAATAAATCGTACACCAGCAACTTGGCAAAAAAATCTTAAAAATTATAGGTTTACACCTGAATTGTAGGAATTACAATTTTTACTTGAAAAAATAAAAAACTTAAACTTAAAAAAATTTAAATCTAAAAACCCTTAAACTTAATAAACTAAAAAACTTAATAAAAATGTAAACTCAAAACCCTTTAAAAACAACTTAAACTTTTTAAAAAAACTTGAACTTAAAAAAATGTAAACTTAAAAAACTTAAAAACTTTAATTACAAATTTAAACTTAAAAAAATGTAAAAAAACCCAACTTAAACTTTAAAAAAATAAAATAAAATTTAAAAATACTCAAACTAAAAAAATGTAAACTTTTTATTAAAAAAATGTAAACTTAAAAAACTTAAAAACTTGAAAAGTAAAAAACAACTTAAAAACTAAAAAATCTTTCAAACTTTAAGAAATGAAAACTTAAACAATTTAAACTTAAAATGTTTTATTAAAAATACTCAAACTGAAAGAAATTAAACATTTTATTAAAAAAACTTAAACTTAAAAACTTTAATAATAAAAAACTTAAACTAAAAAGCAACTTCAAAACTAAAAAAATAAAAATAACTTAGTCTAAAATTTTTTTACTAAAAAATGTAAACTTCAAAAAAATAACTTAAACTTGAAAAAATGAAATTAAACTTAAAATACTCAAACTAAAAAAATTTAACATTTTTAATATAATATAATATTTCAAATATACTTAAAAACTTGAATAATAAAAAAACTTGAACTAAAAAAACAACTTAAAACTAAAAAAAAACTTAAAACTAAAAAAAACTTTGAAACTTTCACAAAAAATGTAAACTTAAAAAAACAACTTAAACTTAAAAAAATTTAACTAGACTTAACATACTCAAACTAAAAGAAATTAAACTTTTTATTAAAAAAACAACTTCAAAATTAAAAAACAACAACAACCTTGTTCTAAAAAAACTTTGAAACTTTAATAAAAAATGTAAACTTAAA
>CAKAKR010045258.1:6118-35270 GCA_916700685.1 Adelosebastes latens | reverse complement strand
AGGCCACTGTGCTCTTGGGGACCTTCAATGCTGCAGAATTTTTTTGTAGCCTTCCCCAGATCTGTGCCTCGACACAATCCTGTCTCTGAGCTCTTCAGGCATTTCCTTCGACCTCATGGCTTGGTTTTTGCTCTGATATGCATTATCAGCTGTGAGACCTTATATAGACAAGTGTGTGCCTTTCCAAATCATGTCCAATCAATTGAATTTACCACTGGTGGACTCCAGTCAAGGTGGAGAAACATCTCAAAGATGATCGAGGGAAATGGGAGGCACCTGAGCTAAATTTCAAGTGTCATAGCAAAGGGTCTGAATACTTATGTCAATGTGATATTTCAGTTTTTCTTTTTAATGAATTTGCAAAAATTTCTAAAATTCTGTTTCCACTTTGTCATTGTGGTGTATTGCGTGTAGATTGATGAGGAAAAAAAGTAATTTTATCGATTTTAGCATAAGGCTGCAACATAACAAAATGTGAAAAAAGTGAAGGGGTCTGAATACTTTCTGAAGGCACTGTATATGCACTGCATTAACGTGGTTGCTCTGTTTACTTGATGTTTGAGAAAGCAGGTTGCTGCAGAGCAACAATAACTGGGTTAAAGGGATAGTTTGGGTGTTTTGAAGTCGGGTTGTATGAGGTACTTATCCATATTCAGTGTATTACCTACTGTAGATAATGGTCGGCAGCCCCCATATTTTAGCCACCGAAAAAAAGGCCCACCTAAAAAAAATCAATATCAAGTGTACGCTATATTTAGAATCTATTCAGCGCTTTACCTTGCCGTCAGACAGCCCTTTCCCCATATCCATCTATGCTGTCTTCAAAGCCTCCAGACTCCTTTGACTAAACAGTAATTTTACCTCGCAGAACACGGGAGTTGCTGGTCTACCACAGCCTCGATCGGTTAGTTTGTGTTATTGTGTGACTTCGGTGAATCCGAACTAACCCTTTAAAATACCAAAGTCACACAATAACACAAACAAACTAACCGATCGAGGCTGTGGTAGACCAGCAACTCCCGTGTTCTGTGAGGTAAAATTGCTGTTTTTGTCAAAGGAGTCTGGTGGCTTTGAAGAGAGCATAGATAACGGCTTCAGTTCCCCGTTGGAAAGGGCTGTCTGACTGCGAGGTAAAGCCAAACTATCCTTTTAAGGGATTATAAACACACTTAACGAGAACGGCAAGAAGTGATGCAAAATTACAGGAAAATCTGTGGTTTCTCAAAGTTGTTGTGCTTCAGGTTACTTTGGGTGCATTTGTCCCTCTATTAGGAAAGACATTTGGGGTAGCTGTCCCTCACTCATATTTCAAAGTGTGAGAGGTCATGTACTTTGTTCCAATATTGAAACGAATATGATTGTGAGCAAGATGAGAAGCTGAAGGCATTTAAACTAATTTGCCATATTCCTCCTACCCTGTTTTTTTGCTGCTATTACTCTTCCTGCTGCTCGTTAATGGACACACTTAGTACAGTTTATAGTCCTACTGCATTTACAATGCAATGTTTGTTTCACAATGTTTTTATAATTCCAAATCATAAAGAAGCTGCCAGTCAGTATTGTGTGACCCAGATGAACAATTATGCAAATACAAAAACATAAGTGAGAGATGGAACTCTTGGTTACTGTGTTTGAACATTATTGACCTCGTACATTGTATGGTTATTGTATTTTGCAGTGATCAGGTTGTGCTCACATTTTAGTTGCGGATAAAGTGGTGTCTCAGATTGGTAATGTACTGTAAACTCTGTTTACTACTAGCTTTCCTGTCAATCAAATAATTTCTGTAAAGACTGCAGAATGAAAAGGGTCAGTGCACATTTTTTTTTTTTTTTTGTCAGTGTCACACAAAACTGCAAGCATGAGCTGGGAACCTTAATGGCTTTAGTTCACTCGTGTAAGAAAGGGAGATTCCTAGAAAAGTCACACAAACGATTCCTCCCCAGAAAATGCTGGACATGTTAAAGGGGCTTAAGACAGACCATGTCCCACTTGAATCTCTCTTCAGGGCAATAACAGCCCAGCTGCCAACTATTCCATGCCTCCCCACCCTCCCACTCTCCTTCACTAGTTTATCGTCCTCTAACCTCCCCCTTCCTCCCAGGTCCAAGAAATTCATTGACTTTATAGAGGGCTGTCTCGTGAAGACATACACCAGTCGACCGTCCACAGAGCAGCTTCTCAAGCACTCCTTCATCAGGGACCAGCCCACTGAGCGCCAGGTCCGAATTCAGCTCAAAGACCACATTGACCGTACGCGCAAGAAAAGGGGAGAGAAAGGTAAGCAAATGAGATGGAAAGAGCCTAAATGGGTGTAACCTAGGGTACATTGTCTCTTCATGGACCATGATCAACTGAAGTATACTATAGGTTACTATGCCAAGTGTAATATTTCACTTCTGTTTATGCTCATTTTTCTTATAGAAGAAACAGAGTATGAGTACAGTGGTAGTGATGAAGAGGATGAAAATCGTGGAGATGACCGAGAGTCAAGGTAAATGCAATTCTCTGTCTAAGTCGTATGAATCCTTGACTTGTGTTCTCTGTGCGAATGATTGTCCCCAAACACATATCTTCAATTTTGATCATCAGTTCAATCCTCAATGTGCCCGGTGAGTCTACCCTGAGGCGGGACTTCCAGCGTCTGCAGGTGGAGAACAAAGAGCGCTCGGAGGCTCACAAGAGGCAGCAGGCCCAGCTGGCTGCTCAGCGTCGGGACCCCGAGGAACACAAGAGGCAACTGTTGCACGACCGACAGAAACGCATTGAAGAGCAGAAGGAACAGCGTCGCCGACTTGAAGAGGTAATAATCAACCAGGGAATTTCTACCTTTTAACGTAATAGTTCGACATCATTAGAAATATGTCTCTTATCTTGAGAGTTGGGTGAGAAGAATGATACTACTCTCAGACATGAGACTCGTATCAATCTTTTCATAAAACCTTGGCAAGAAAGCAAATAAGCGTATTTCCCAAAATTTTGAACTACTCCTTTAAGGAAAATTCTGATATTTTACTTGCCTTTATCGTAACTTTCTGTCTGGTTACTGCAAAGTTTTTGACACAACACTTAACATTCCAGTATTGTCCAAGGTTATTGCAATACTGCATCCAATGCTGAGATTTGAGGTCTGGTACCTGCAAAATAAAATGCTGAATAAACTCACTAGTGATGAAAAGCACATCACTGGAAAGAAGGATTGGAACGTTTCCTAACTATATAGAGTGAGATTGATATTCAATTTACAAAACGTAGGTGGGTTTAGGGACGTAGTTGTTATGTAGATTGAGTATTAGCAATTTATCTGTTTGAAGTGAAGTACGACCTGTGCATAAATCATCACCCTATTTCAGAGAATGAAAATGCATTCATTGGGTGTCTGTAGTTTAGATGCTCACGTTCATAATAAAGTCAGATACCAACCACAGATTTTCACAATTGAGTTGCAGCTTATCATCATGGTCTGTCTTTTTCCTGTCTGGAGCTGGTTTTGATTCATTCTAATACATTTGTAAAATACAAAAACATCAGATTTTGTCTGGGATAGAAAAATGGTGCCTGACCTCATTTCCATCGTTGACCTTGATTTTGTAATTCATTGTAATCCTGCACATTTTACCAGAGGCTCATGATACTAATACATTATGCAACAGGCAGAACATTTTTAATTCAAAGCAAAACTGTACCAAGCAACGAAAATATGAGCTTCCTTTTCTGTAATGTGTCTGCTGTCTTCTTTGTCCTGTAGCCACCTAACTACTTGCTGTTGCCCTTTTATTTGCCCTTTTATTAGGGCCCGAGCACTGACCAAAGGTCGGCGAAGGCCCTATTGTAATTGGTCCGTTTATTAGTGCCCGAGCACTGACCGAAGGTCCTATTGTAATTGGTCCGTTTATTAGTGCCCGAGCACTGACCGAAGGTCGGTGAAGGCCCTATTGTAATTGGTCCGTTTATTATTATTATTTACGCAAATGAATTGCATTTTTGAGGGGCTAAAGATGCTCGGAAAATGAACTCATTTTGCACATGTATCAGGATTGGTGAAAAATTTGATATTTTCTGGGTCTCTTGCTCGGATGTGACAAAATGGCTTGATAGCGCCCCCTACAAAATTGCTAAAATAGAGCCCCTCATTGTGGGTTCACCTAGAAGTATGACATTTTGCCTGTATATGCAACATGTTGAGATGTACAAAAAAGCCTCTTGGAGGTATACTGTAAACCCAACAGGGAGTCGGCCATTTTGAATTATATGTGTTATTTTAGTTTTTTTTTACGATTTCCAGGCACTATACTTTAACCTCCTACAGATTTAACCTGATCAACTTCAAATTTGGTCAGTACAGTCTTAAGACCTTTGTGACGAAAAGTTCTTCAAAGCTTCCATTTTTATTGAATTTCGATGACTTGCCATTACAAAAGAAACTGTTGTAACTCGACTCCAGATGGTCAGATCTTTTCCAAATTTCTAACGTTTGATGAGCGTCCAGGCCTTAAGACATCTCCAAGCCAACTTTGAATCACACTCATAGCACCACCTAGTGGCAACAGGAAGTTACAGTCGCTATATTTTGGTGTATTACTCTTCGCAGGTTAACCAGATCCACTTCAAATTTGGTCTAGAAAAAGCTAAGAGCTTCATGATAACAGAACAAACAGTTTCGTTTGTTTTGCAAACAAACGAAACTTGGCACACTCATTAAAAGTGCTAAAATGTGTTACGAATATGGTTTTGTGCTTTGGTGTGGCAAGGGAGCTCGATAGCACCCCCTACAAAATTACAACGAAGCAGCCCTCGCAGTACTTTTCACCTAGATGTACAAAATTTGTTAGGCACATGTATTACATATAGACTTAAAAAAAGTATCTTGTGGCCATGCTCTAAACCCAACAGGAAGTCGGCCATTTTGAATTTTGCGTGATTTTTAGATTTGATGTTATGTGACAAACATCATCCGATTCACATGAAATTAACATTGTTTGGTCTAAACTTGATAATGAGCAACATAATGCATGTTTAGCGCTTGTTCTCTAGCGCCACATAGTGGACACAGGAAGTGATGAAAAATTTGCAATACGTCATTTCCTGTGCCACTCAATCCATGCAGGAAATAACATCTAACTTGTGCGTGCAGTGTCCGATGGTCACTGAAATGTATGGGTGTGTCGACCAGCGTACCGCCAGTACCCCCGACATGTGGGGAGGTGCGAGGGCCCTTTCATTGCTGCTTGCAGCGTTAATTATGTATTTGGTTTGCCATTGCTTGCTTGGTGCACAGCAGTTATGATCTGCCTTCTACAGTATTATCGGCCTACTAAACTTTTGTTATGTAATAACATTGTGTATATCTTGTATATCTATGAACATAAGTAATAAAATGAAACAACATGTTAGTGTAACAATGTTTGAATAGCTTAGATTTAGACATTTTAACCCTTTCAACATGTTGTTCACTAACATTCATAGTTGAATATATACTGTAGGTAAACAGTGGGGAAGAGAGTGAGATTACGTAAAGTGAAAGTCCAGCTTCTTGCAACACTAGTATGAAATATTAATTCTGCAAACATTCGCCCAGAGTGAGATGATTTTGTAGGGAAGAGTGCGATGTTTGTAAAATTCATGGAAACTGTGAAAAGGTAGTTTCACCCTTAAGGAGTATGGAAATTAGTGTGTTGTATAAGTGGCTCAAGATTCAGACTTTCTCCACACTAAGACAACTAATCTGCCTGTTATGAGGCTGTGATCCAGCCCTGGGGGTTGCATGTGTTAATCACAATCACCTTTATTGGCCGACTATGTGTGCACATACAAGGAATTTGTCTCTCTCGATGTACATACACAGAAATAGTAAAAACAGCTAGGAACAAGGATAAAAACAGCTTGACGAATAAAGATAAAGGATAGACAGGACTGTTATGTACACTAGTAGTGGAAAAAATAGGTGTATATATAAATAAATATTTAAAAAGCCCCAATGCCCTATAATATTAAAAAAAATAAAACTTCTATACAAGTCAAGTGTTCTGTAAGTTGTAAACAATACAAATGTAAAATGCAAAAATACAATAAAAAAAATAAAATGCAAAAATATATACTGAATGGATATACATGGACTGGAGGATTATGTACAGTATGTGCATGTAAAGATGTCAATTTGACTAATATAGTACATAGAAACTATATGCATGCTATTTTTGTACAATCTATATATTTTTTATGGCTGTAACGTTAAAGAATTTACACAGGCTTGCTAATAAGCTAGCTGTATTGAAGCTAAAAGAAAAAACCCAGTGTAACCAACAAATACAAAATTGCACAACATTCACCGTTGAAAAGTACATGCAGAAACATGTTGGCCATCCCAGATCTGGATCAATAGTGAAATAAAACCCACAAAGTTTCTATCCAAACCAATATTTCACTCTAAATGTTGGTTTGTAAATATGTTTGCACACCACTGTATGGAATAATACAAATTACCTGACTTTTGTGATAACATGCTTGCACAGTACAAGTATTGGTTGGATATTTTAGCAGTTGACAAGTCTTGATTTACGCTTGTAATTTTATATATTTCACATTCCCTGAATGTGTCATGTCATCTTATCTGCCCAGAACGCAACTGAACTTGCTTTGCAGTTTTATCTGATATTCCTAGCTGCTAATAAATATTATGCTTCAGTCCATATTTGTTGGAGTTTAACCTATAAAAAAATTACTCTTTCACTGCGGTTAAAATCCGGTTTACTCTCCCACGCGCACCTGTATTAACGGGGCAGTCTAGCATAACCCGTTTAATCTGATCACGCACATCCCTAGCTGTCGTGACAAATTGTCTGGAAAAGCCTTGTGGAAAGCTCTCCCTGACATTCTGCAGCCATTAGCCCTTATTAGCAATTAGTTTATTGATTGACTGGTTGAGTCAGATCATCATGGTCATTTTATGCATCATGTTACATACTGTATGCATCAAACAACACTTTAGAAAGTTCTGTGATTTTTGTGTTAGGTTGTAATTTATTATTGACCAACATATAGGACTTGTGAGCAAATACTGATGCAGAAGTGAAGGACGACAAAATTAAATGTGTTTATGCTGTGATTTAATTCTTATGGTTGAGGTAACACTTTAAGACATGCTTTTAGACATTATTTAAGTGAAGGTTTTGTACATTGCTGAAGATTTTGAAAGACATACCTACGTAACTCAGCTCATTGGTGGGCTGACAAAGTGTCAGCAGCTGTGAAATGTTTGAGGAGTTATGTGGGATTTAAATGAGGCGCATTATTACACTGATATTGCTATTGTTATTAGAATGATTGTGCAGTATTGGTAAAGTATTTTTACTGCAGTAAGCTTGAACTCCCCTAATACACCACCTACTCCTACTCTATCTTCTCTGGCTCCAAGTGCCAACAACAATTGAGTGGACAAGAGCTTCGTGTGCTTTGTGTCATTTCACCACAAAGAACAAAACTTGTTGTTTCAATGTCCCTTTAAAAGAAAGCAGATAAAGACTGCTCCCTGCCAAAAGTGCATAACTGTGGTCAGTTTGAGTTTGAATCAAAGCAGCATACTCTGATAATGTTTAGGATGCAATAGGTGTGCTCGTGTGTGTGTGTGTCTCACAGCCTCTGTTCTCTGCCCTGCATTCCCTCTCCCATTATTTCTTTTTTCCAGCTCTTTGCTCAAAAAAACAAGGGGGAGGCGGGGGGGGTGTGCTCATAAGCAGGCTATCCATTATAAATCCCCCTGTGTGAACATAGCCTCTATGCTCATTTCTCTTTTTCTTGTCACCCTTCTCTCCCAGCAACAGAGGAAAGAGCGAGAGATGGTGAGGCAGCAAGAAAAGGGTCCCCATCGGAGACTTGACGATATGAGAAGGGAGGAAGACAGAAGGTTGGCTGAGAGGGAGCAGGTAACCAACCGCAGGAGACGTGGGGCTGCAATCAGCCAATCAGTGTCAAGTGTGGGCGTGTCCACCGGCAACACTGTGCAAGTTGCTCTGGTGGTGAAATTCCACGAGTAGGTTGCCATAGCAGCAAGGGTCTAAATTAGTGTATTTATTCAGAGATGAGTTTTCTGTGGGTGAGCTCTCTGCATCTCTTGTGCTCCGTTTCCAGTCTACCCTCAGTAACACAGGAGTCTGGCATCATAGCATCATCACCCTGTGGTGCCAAATACTCATTTTATGTTAGTATGTTACCTTACAACAATCACAATATACTGCTAAATATTCTAATTATTCTCAATCTAAACAGTGATGTTTTAATGGTAACATTTATTTGTCTCTTAACAACTTCTAAATGGGGACGGTGCATGTTTTGCCACTAAAATTCAGTGTTAATATTGTTGATTTTTATCAGTACAACACACGGTGTCTGTTGTTTACTGGAATGACGTTACATATCTGTTATGTGCCTCTATCTTCTACACATTCATTTCTCTTTTCCCACCTTAATGCCTGTCATTCCTGCCTCCTTACCTCTCCTCAGGAGTTTATCAGACATAAGTTAGAAGAAGAGCAGCGGCAGTTAGAAATCCTTCAGCAGCAGTTGCTTCAGGAGCAAGCACTGCTTATGGTAACTAGTCCTCACTACTCCTCTATCATGTCTTGTTTTGACTGCAGAGGTTTCCATGTCCCCTCGGTTACAATGCCTCATCAGTAAAGGAGATTTATTGATCAGCACTGAGAAACATTGAGTGTGTCCTCACAGTAATATGGCTTGTATCTGTTTTTGTCAATTTTATTGATAGAGCCCAATATCACAAATGACAAAATTGCCTCAGGGGGCTTTATAATCTGTACAGCGCACGCCACCCTCTATCCTCAGACCCTCGATTCGGATAAGGAAAAACAGTGTTGCAGTGTTTTGTCAAAACAAACACTGCAGTGTGCTTGTGTTTGGGGTAGATGATTTTAGGTGGAGTTAAAAGGCAGCTGAATACTTTTACAATCAGTTTCTACTAGCTCTATATGTAACAAAATAAATATGTTTCATGTTCTAGATGTGCAGCATCTTGATGTAGATATGCTACAGTATATGTTGCAGAGTATGTGTGTAGCTCCCACAATACTGCATGTCTTGAAAAGGCACGTGCTGACCTAGATTTTGAGGGCTGTTTTGGGCAGATTTCAGTTTATTAGTGTCAGTTATCTTGCTTACACTGTAAGGGAAGAATTGTCACACTAGGAGTTGCTGTCATTTTGCTTGAACTCTTTGTTCCTGTTTTTTTTTAGGGGGGAAAACCTAATCCTTACTACTGTATACTTGAAGCAATAGAGTTTTCCACATATCCCTCCTAGGTTTCACATACACATTCCTGTGTATATGCATATCTTGATAGAGCGCAGGACAGTGGCCCTGAAGTAGTTTTTAGGATTCAGTGTCATGCTCAAGGGCAGCACAGCGCTGTGTGGAAATTTTGGCGTAGTGGCCAGGTTGGCATTGTAGACATACACTGGCCCAAAAAAAGTCATTACAAAAGTCTGTAATGAACTCCATTCCTCTCCTGTTATTTTAATCAACTGTGATAATGCAAACTTAACATTTCCTGCAGCTGCTTCACAGTAATGGCCTTCTCGTAGTGCCTTTCATTAGAAGTAATGAAGATAGTAACTGGCGAAATGTGAATCAAATTGAACTAAATCACCTCAAAAAATCTAATGAAATCAAACAAAAGGCACGTATATAGAGGAACTTCTGGTAACACTTCATTTTACAGGTCTCAAATTTCATGGTGATTAGGTGATGATTAGCAAGTAACCTATTGAAATTTCTTTGGAATTACTGCCGAATTACCCCAATATATACCTCAAAATGTATCGAAAATTATTTTATTATAAACATTATTTAATTATCATATGCTAAAATAGCATATCATCGTTAAAATAGGACCCTTAGGCTTGAGAAGCGGCTGTGCACTGCTCTTCATTGGAGGTGGAAAACCAAAACTAATAGAAGACAATTCTGATCAGGCACAAATCTCACCATTGTGTGACTTATTGTCTACACAAATGTAACCTGGTAGCTGATGTAATGATTCAGGGAGTTTTTTAAGAAATTTCAAGTAAGTTATTTGCTAATTATTATCTATTTATCAGCAGACATGGAAATAAAGCATATCAATTAACTTTGTATTCTTTTGCTGGAAATGTATTGAATAAATTACCAGTTATTTATTACTGCTTTTTGAGAAATAGCAAATAGGAATGTAATTATTAAATAATGTTTATAATAAAGTAATTTTCGATAAATTGAGGTTAATATTGGGACTACTGCAGGAACTGTGAAGTCAGACACAATTCATTGTTCGATAAAAGTTGTTCTAAATGTATATTCGGAGCTAATTTTTATTAAGGAGTAAGTACCTTTCAAGACAATTAGGCTACCATTAGATGTTCACAATAGAGAATTAGGTCTCGTCTTATGCTTTATTGAGCCGTCCTCCATATTATCCTTCAGGAAGGAATATCAGCATTCTATAATCTACGATATAAATGCATATAATTACTGGCCTGGCCTCAACAAAATGAGAATCAAAACTGTTTTGGAGGTGTGGAGGATTTTATATATAAATATCTGCAATATATCCATGTTGTACAGTCACTGCATATCTGTGTCAGCGTGGCAGCAGGGTAGGAAGATCAGCCGAGATGTCCATTAACACAGGAGCTTAAACAAGGTCCCTCTGAGAGATATACTTTAATCCCTCCATCGTGTCCTCGGTCTACTCTAAAGTCCCCTCCCACACAGGGAAACACCTGGGTGAGGCATTCTCACCAGGAGCCAGACTGAGTTTTCTCACTGTGGAGGGACACCACAGTGGTTTCTCGGAAGGATTTTGGTTTGTTTGTATCCACAGTCTCATGCTTTCACTCACTACCCATAGTGGCCCATAGTGATTTGTAATTTAAGAAGCCGTTAAGAAGGAACAAATGAACAAACAAGCATTTAACTTTATTGGAAAGTTAATTTTGATTCTGTGTACCTAAGATTGTTTATCAAATGTAACCTTATGTGAGACATTTCCTGATTGGGAATGGAAATCTAATCTCTGCTTTTAAGAGAAGAAGTAATGTGAATTTGAGTTTACATTTGAGTGAGTCATGGTTGAAACTCTTTAGATTCTTCTGTTATTACTTGTTTCTCTATGAATGTGGCGTCACTCAAAAGCCTAGGAGACATGTGTCTACAATTGTCAATGAAAAACCAAAAAGTCAACTGACTCAATGTTTAATATACAGCACAAATATGTTTCGCTAAAGACATGATCAATATTCTTTTTGTTGTGGGTTGGTAATTGACTGCTGTACTAAAAATAGGAGTACACACTTTGAGTCTGCCCAAAATATGTATCGTCTCAGTGGATGAAATCAGTGGTGATCAGCTAAATATTCAAGCCTGTTTGCAGATGCGTTGGTTCATTTATGACCTGCCTGACCTTTCTGTTGTGTCCAATCTGAGGCAAGCAATGGCTTGAATGCATTGGGCTTTTTTTTTATTATTTTGCTCAGGAGTATAAGCGCAAGCAGCTGGAGGAACAGCGTCAGTCAGAGCGCCTGCAGAGGCAGCTGCAGCAGGAGCATGCCTACCTGGTGTCTCTGCAACAACAGCAGCAGGAAAAGAAGCCCCAGCTCTATCACTATAACAAAAACCTGGAGCCCAACAACAAGCCTACTTGGGCCCGTGAGGTAGCAATGTTACCTTCATTTGAAGCATTACACACTATAGTCAATCTACTGCACACTGGCCTAGAATGTACAACCTTCTTTCACTGTCATCCTTATTGCAGGTGGAGGAGCGAAGTAAGCTCAACAGACAGGGCTCACCCAAAATCTGCACCACTGTCTCTGACACTGCCATCCAGTCGCGCTCTGACTCAATCAGCCAATCAGGAGTGGCCCAGTCAGCTCAGACCCCACCAATGCAGAGGCCTGTTGAACCCCAAGGGGGGCAGGGAAAGGTGGGTGTAAAATTCAGTTGATGAAGGGGCCGTACACATGCCACGTCTAAAACGTGTGGAAAACGCCAGCCGTGCCGCTTTCATCCTTTTATCCAAGGTGCTTTGGAGGTTGCGCCTGCCGTTACAAAGCAACCAAAACTTGCGCGCTGCAATGACATAATGAAGGTGCGATAATTTTGCAGTAAAGCCGCACTGACTAAACTAAACAAAGTCAAAACAAACGGAAGAAAGAGAAGATATCTGCCAGCTGTGAATGACATGCGGTGCGGGGTGCAGCGTTCCAAAAATTTAACTGAGTTAATCTTGGGGTGCAGCCATTGTGCCCTGAAATATAGGCACTTGGGAATGCTTGCATGTCACGGTGGCGTTGCTCCCCCGTTTGAGTCGCCTGCCGCGCGTCTACTGACAACAATGGATTCAAGGGCGCAAAAAACGTGGCATGTGTACGGCCCCTGAAACCTCCTAGAAGAACAACACAAGTTACAACTGCTTATGCCTTTCTGCCCCTAATTCTTTAGCTTTACCCTTCATTGTCTATGCTACATTATTTAAGCCTTCTTTTTCTTCTTTTCCCTCCTTTTCCTCTCCACACATCTGTGAACACAACCTTGCATTCTTCTCTACCTCGGCCTGCTCCTCCGACTGTGTTATGCGCTCTTCCTTCCGCTATGCTGCTCCTCCCTCCTGGTGTGCTGTTGCTCCTCCTGTCCTCTGCAGTTCCAGATGGCTCACTTGGTTCCTCTGAAGCCTTATGCTGCCCCTGTCCCCCGCTCCCAGTCCCTCTGCGACCAGCCCACTAAGACCATGTCCGCATTCCCCACCCAGGATCCCTCCCTTACCCCCACGCCCCGCCCCATGCACTCCAGAGAGCTGGTGCGTCAAAACTCAGACCCCACTTCTGAAATCCCGGCACCGCAGGCGCACCAAATGGGAGAGGATCGCGGCCCCTGGATCCGCCTGCCAGATGTGGAACTCCCACCCAAGGTGAGATGTAGTGGCTGGTTTCGACTCGGCAGTAGGTGTACAAACCCAAAACATAACTCCAGTTTGCATTTCTTTTTAACAAGACTCCCATATCTACATACAAATATTATGTTAGCTGAACTACAGTTAGTAAACTGACTTTGAAAGGTCCCCGTTTTAAAAAATACAATCTCTGTTTACTTCACACAATAGCTGATGGATCTGATGGAACAGTTTTACCCTCCACTGCTCTGACCTGCATTTGGTGGTGGTTAAAATCCCACCCTTCTTACATCAAGTGAAAACTCTTACCCAGTTGAAGATTAGATTTATGTGAATACCTTTCTTAAAGGTGGTTTATGCGATTAAAATTTTCACTTGGTCTACCTGATGACAGGCCAATCTTTTAGGAAATTACTGTTGCTGGCGCTACCACGGTTTTGCACTCTGCGGCTCACATTACTGCAGTTTCACAAGCGTGTCAGAGAACTACGGGGGCCTTCAGGTAACGTAAAAACACAAAAGGCTCTTTCTAGAGCCAGTGTTTGGTTTGTCCGTTCTGGGCTACTATAGAAACATAGTTTTCTAGATAGTAACATGCAAAGTGCGAAACTTTTGTGAGATGGTTAAGGTTCAGCATTGACCTCGAATGGTTAAGGTTAAAATAGGTCGTCGGGCAGCGAATCTCGCGAGAGTTTTTGCAATTTGCGGGTTACCTTCTGAACACGACCTAGCAACATGGCGGACTCTGTGAAGAGGACCTGCCCCCTATGTAGATATGAAGGGCTTCTAAGCTAACGACAACACAGAGATTCTTAGTCTCAGGTGATTATACACTAATGAAAACATAGTTATGATTATTATATTCCATTTCTGCTAATAGATCCCCTGAATGTTACACACTTGCCCTCTAAGGGTGGTATTAGGGTTCAAAACAAAAAAAACATCTTTGGTCACTTTCTAAGCTACTGTGTTTTTTTAAATAAAAATTCTGGTAAATGTAAGACTATGGTGTTTCCGTCCTCAGATTCCCCAGAGGACAGCTTCTATTGCCACAGCTCTCAACACCAACCTGACCTCTGGCATAAGGCATCCAGTACGAGCCAGGTACCGAGGACAGCCAAATAATTCATCTGATATTTCCTTAAATTAGTGCCTGCTAAATGGTGGTAGATAGACTCCAGATAACTGATTTGTATCCTCATGGCAGCAATCCAGATCTGAGCCGCAATGATCGCTGGGAGAGGGGAGACAGTATGAGCATCATTTCCAATCTGCCCCAGACTGGCTCTCTAGAGAGGCATCGCATCCTCAGTGAGTCCCTGCCTCCCCAATGCTATTTCTGTCTTTGCAGTAAGTCTAATTTTCAGAGTTATAACTACACTCTACAACACTGTTATTTGCAGGTTCCTCCAAAATGGATTCACCAATTCTCTCCCATGATAGTCGCCATAAGCCAGGGGAGTCACGCACCTCCTCCCGCCCTGGGCGCCCTGCTGTAAGTGGGTCTTTCAAACAGACATTATATTGGCTGTCTCTCCACTATCCCCTACTAATAATACTAGTTTTAACATTAGTGTAGGGGTGCATGCAACACATAATATTATAAAATAAAAAGCACTAACTTGCTGTACATATGCTCAGTTTGATCTCAAACATACCAGTTCTGTAAACTGACATACTGTATAGTATACTACATCCAGGTTTTCTCCTCCCCTTTAATTTACACTTTATACTGTATGCTTCATACTATTGCTGTTTCCCTTCATGGTTCTCCTCTTCTCAAATCCCGTTTTGTTGACTTTACCTCAATTGTGCAGAGTTACAAGAGAGCTATAGGGGAGGTTAGTATCATTGTGTCTTGGTATGTTCAGTGTTCATGCATGATATTGCATCTTGGCTGTAGTACATGTTCATATAGAATGACTTGCATGCTCTACACTGTTTTCATTTATTGGGTAAATCATGTTTCGTCTTTGAATGGAATTCCACTCTTTACATAAAGGCCTTTTTAATGTGTTTGCAATTTTTTCTGTTACTATGTGGACATCCTACACTCAACACAGACCTTGTAAACAGGCCTCAAAACCATCCCAAAATGTCACCAGGTGGCAGGCTCTGAATTCTGAGAGTATTGGGAGTTTTGAGTCTGGACTTACATTGGGACTGTTTCTGAGCCTATCCTCCCAACAAGCCCTCCCCTTCAGTTGTGTTTGGATTGTCATTAATATTGCATATATTACTGTTGCGTTATTTGCTACTTTCTCCGATAGCTGAGATTTTGTTGAAAACATTTGTGAATGCATTCTTAAAGTAAATGGCAGTTTATGTGTGTGCAGGATCATGGCCTGTTTGCTAAGGAGCGTGCCGAGGAGCAGCCAAGGCCTCCAGTTAAGGCCAATGATTACTCCTCCTCTTCGGAGAGCAGCGAGAGTAGTGAGGAGAGCGAGAGTGGCGAAGGAGCAGAGGAGGAAGAAAGCCCCACAGATCGGTAACACTAACATCTACAAATACTAACAATTCAGGAAGCAAATGATTGTTTTTATTTGTCATATTTACTTTAAACAAAGTATGCAGTGCTTCCTGTAAAACTGCTTTACTCTCTTTTCACTCTTTTCCATTATCAAGCTTGGGGTCTAATGTCCTCCTTGACTTCTATTCCCCTATTGGTTTCAGTCACAGGGACGCAGACACTGATTCAGTCAACACCATGGTGGTTCACGAAGACGAAGGCGAGGGGGGAGAGGGAGAGCAAGCTGGAGGCTATGGGGACCAAACCATGCTGGTGCAGAGGGTGAGTCATCTGTGCACGTAATGATGCTTAAAATGCATTGTGACTTGATGGAAAATCAACGTCATACATGTCAAAGAATATTACAAAGCTGCAAGACAGGGGCACTGGCTCCATTTTGTTGGTTGGTGTTATATATATATATATTTTTTTTATTATTTACATACGTAACTGACCAAATGAAAATAATGTGGAGCCATTTTCCATGCAGCCTGAATGAAAATTTAAGATGCCCAAAAAATAAACGATGACCGTCAGGTTTCACTGAAGAGCACCTTTGTAGAGTCAATGGGCCTCGTGCAAGAACATTTTCATATCATTGTCTTACCTTATTCTGACTTTTTTTGTATCATGGGCTCGCACGAGTGTTCCACATCAGATTCAGCAAGCGCTCCATCTTCGGATAACTGTGTAAATGACCTGCATAAACATGATGAATGCCACCTTTGCGTAAATGAGCGTACGTTCATGAGAATTGTAAATTAGCATAATTAAATCGTCAATGATACAATATAAGGCTATGCATCCTGCCCCATTCATCTGTCGCTGCCAATATATCAGCACACTGTCTAAAGACACGCTCTCTTCCAAGGGCCTGACGGGCATCCAAAAGAAGTCAGCCATGACGTGCCTGGTTACACTTCCTGTTGACCTTATTACTGTATATACAGAGACAAAGGAACCTTTAATTTAAATCGTTTTGCAGTTTGAGATGTTCATATAGATATTATTGTGTTATACAATAGCATCAATGGCTAATTTAAATTAATGATGATATCGTTAGGCTATATGAATACATTTAGAATTATATTATTATTCGAATTGCCACTTCAAACCGGATAATGTCAACATAATTATTATGAAGCTAAATTTATATAGGATTTTCAAACTCAAAATTGCTTCAGAGTAATGAAATATTCAATCCATTAGTGAAATACTTAGGTTTGGATAACCGCAGACTAATTGCACGACTACTACTACGACTGGACCACTCATAAATTGTATTCATACCTAAGAGAAAATTCAAAATACGAGAAAATTTAGTGAATGCGACAAGTTCTCCTAAATCACTTGTACAAGCCACTTAAGAACAAATCTGTTCGTACGAGTGGTTCTTGCATAAGACCCATTATTTAAAAATCACTCAGGGATAAATTAATCATAGAGGAGGCAGAGATGCAATACAGTGCCAAGTTTGCTATCAGTAGACCATAATGTTATGTAGCCACAGCTTCAGTGTTGCACATCTGTTGTTGGCAATCTTCAGAATTTTAGGAAAAAGTAGTGCTGCTTTTAAGCTCACAGCATTAGCCCAAATTTGACAAAGAGAACTTTTGTAAGCCTGTTATACACATCTGCAGAGGGTCAGTAACTATGTGTGTCAATAATGTTGCAACTGAATGTTTTTTTTTATTTTGTATACAGTATGCCTAAAGCCACCCTGTGTTACAGTAGGTTTGCTGAGATATTTCGAGAGATAGCAATATGATTCAGCGACAGACATGGGGATGGCTCTTGATGAGTTAAATGTGGGAATTGTCACCTTCACTGAAGTGCAATAGTTTTGTGTGTTTATGCATTTTAATATGCAATAAGCATCAAATATTTGTGCCAAAGCTACAGTGACATTACCGAATGTCACTGTGAATGTGAGTTATTAATTTGCCTGGCATTATAAATAAAACAACAAACATCATGCAGAGGAATTTTGATTACTTTCACACATTCAGCAAATGTGCTTTGAACGAGTCTCACAGATGGCACAGAAATTCAGCTGCATCACATTAGAACAGTGGCAGACCTACATTTATGTCAGCCACAAGATTGGACAAGTGATATCATCTTCAGGTCATGTTCCATACCGCCGTGTAAATTAGATTCTTTCCATTTAACACAGAGTAAGATGTGGCTCTAACTGAGGCAAAATAGAGGGTGTAGATTAACTTAAGGAAACTCATGAATTTCTTTCTCTTTCTGAGAGAACATCATGTACAGTTGGTATACACAGTATACCGTGCATGTGACATATACTGTATACACTGCTCAAAAAAATTAAGGGAACACTTAATCATCACAGTATAACACCAAGTCAGTTAAACTTCAGGGACATCAATCTGTCCATTTAGGAAGCACAAGTGATTGTGAATCACTTTCACCTGCTTTGGTGCAAATGAAAGTGACAACAGGTGCAATGGAGAGGCAACAGCAAGACAATCCCCCAAAAAGGGAAACAATTGCTCTCTACTTATCCTTCCTGACTGATTCTTCTCTAGTTTTGTGTTCTGCTAGTGTCCTTGTTAGTACTTGTAGCATGAGGCGGTACCTGCAGTCCTATCAGGTTGCACAGGTAGTCCAACTCCTCCAGGATAGCACATCCATACGTGTGGTCGCAAGAAGGTTTGCTGTGTCTCCAAGCACAGTCTCAAGAGCACGGAGGAGATACCAGGAGACCGGCCGTTACATGATGGAAAGGGGCGTATAAGGGCATCAACCCAGCAGCACGACCGGTATCTGCTCCTTTGTGCAAAGAGGAGCAGGAGGAGCACTGCCAGAGCCCTACAAAATGACCTCCAGCAGGCTACTGGTGTGCATGTTTCTGACCAAACTGTCAGAAACAGTCTCCATGAGGGTGGCATGATAGCCCGACGTCCTCTAGTGGGACCTGTGCTCACAGCCCAGCACCGTGCAGCTTGATTGGCATTTGCCATAGAACACCAGAATTGGCAGGTCCGCCCTTGGCGCCCCGGTTTCTTCACAGATGAGAGCAGGTTCACACTGAGCACATGTGACAGGCGTGAAAGAGTCTGGAGACGCCGTGGTGAACGTTATGCTGCCTGTAACATCATCCAGCATGACCGGTTTGGCAATGGGTCAGTGATGGTCTGGAGAGGCATATCCTTGGAGGGTCGCACAGACCTCCATGTCATAACCAACGGTACCCTGACTACCTGACCCTGATTGTCAGACCTTACGCTGCTGCAGCAGGCCCTGGGTTCCTCCTGGTGCAGGACAATGCCCAGCCTCATGTGGCCAGAGTGAGTAGGCAGTTCCCCTGACCTAAATCCAATTGAGCACCTATGGGACGTTATGTATCGGTGCAACCCGACGCTGCCAAGTACCGCAACAGACTGCCCAGGAGCTCACAGATGCCCTGATCCAGGTCTGGGAGGAGTTCCCCCTGGACACCATTCGCCGACTCATCAGGAGCATGCCCAGACGTTGTCGGGAGTGATACAGTCACGTGGGGGCCATACACACTACTGAGTCACATTATGAGTTGCCGTGATGATATTCAAGCAAGTTGGATCAGCCTGTGATTTCAATTTTTTACTTTGATTTTCGGTGTGATTTTGAATCCAGCCCTCAAAGGGTTGATGATTTTGGTTTCCGTTGACCGTTGTTAAGTCATTTTGTTCTCAACAAATTATACAATGTACATCAGTAAAAATTTTCAACTTGAATAATTCGTTCATCGAGATCTGATGTGTGATTTAAGTGTTCCCTTATTTTTTTTGAGCAGTGTATTTTTTGCCACATATGATTAGTATGCAGAAACTGGGAATGTACAATAAATGTCCTGTGCTTTCCCATATTTTGTTCTGAATGTTTACAAGCTGTGCAGATAGATTCATAGCTTCATAGAGCATCAGGCAGTTTTGTTTTAGATTCTCAGTATTATACAAAAAGTGCAAAAAATCTTTTGTAATTTTTCCTTAATGTGGCAGTAAATCATTCCAACTCTTGCATGGTCAGTTTTTTTCTATAAAACCAAAACCAAAAGATGGCATTTAGGTTGTGCACTGCAGCTAGAAGCTGGGCTAGTCTTATAACTATTTGGACAATGGTGACAGAATGCCTTTTTCTTTGCAGCTGTACAGTGGCACATCAGTGACATAAGACACAACAACTGTCGGGCTCTCCCAGTGTTAAGAACATGACTTTGTGTGTGTGTTGCTCTTTTACCTGAAAGACCCCAGAGAAGCGGAGCCATAATGGATACACTAACTTGCCAGATGTGGTGCAGCCCTCCCACTCCCCCACTGATTCAGCCACTCACTCCTCCCCTGGGAAGGACTCTGTTTATGATGTAAGTTTTACTGATGCTAAATATATCAGTCCTAAATTCCTGGTTTATTTTTACGTGTTCCCTTTCTGCCATCATTCCAGCCATGAAGTCCACCCATAACACACAGAATTGAATGACAATCACTTCAGCTTTTAGTGGACTCATCATCAAAAATATAGGTCTTAAAACTGCTGTTGCCACGTAGGCACAGAAAATGTTTTTAACATTTTGTCTGACAATCTCCATAGACATGATGTTGACTTAAACAGCACTGTACAACTCATACACCCTTTCTGTTCCACCAGTATCAGCCCAGAGGTTTGGTTAAAGCATCTGGCAAGTCCTCCTTCACCACCTTTGTGGATCTGGGCATGTACCAGTCCCCAGGAGGTACAGGGGATAACATGTCCATCAGTGGTGAGTCAGAAGCTTTTCAGACTCTGCTCTGAGTTTCTTGAACATTAAACAAGAAAGTTACAGCTGATTGCAAAAGTATTCATTACCTTAACCTTTGACATTATCTTTTGTGCAATAAAATACTTTGGGAATGAAATTATGCATTTTTTTTCAAGATTGAGATATTTTCTATTACATTACAACATAATTCTTTAAAAATATAACTTGTTAATCAGCTAATTTCCCTTTTAAACGGATGAATGGGAGATTTTCTAGTTCCAAACCTTGTACCATTTTGCCCTATTTTGTGCTTTCCTTCCTCAATTAAGTCATTTCCATTGCGGCCTTCCTGTTTAGGCTCCCGGTTTGAGCAGCTGAAGATGGAGGTGAGGAAAGGATCCATGGTGAATGTCAATCCCACCAACACACGCCCCCCCAATGACACACCTGAGATCCGCAAGTACAAGAAGAGATTCAACTCTGAGATCCTGTGTGCTGCACTCTGGGGTGAGAACAGATTCAATACTTGAATGCAAATGAGATTAAACACCAAGCAATATTAGATCCCTTAAACTAACTTAGACAAACAAAATATGATTATCTTTGGAGTTACCAAACTCTTAACATAGAGAATTCAGTCAGATTATTGGTGCCACATCAGGGCCAAGTTATTCTAACCCTACTTATCTCTGGCTCAACATCCTGACAAGGAACTAATATGTCAGCTCCAGCAAGGCTCAGGTATGAAATTATGAGCAAGGTTCAGGTTGAAAACATTGTCTGACATTAATAACTCTTTGCTTTCATTATCAATCAAAGCAAAAGCTGTTTTCCATAAGCAACGTCTTTTACCTAGGTGATATGTGGGGGAAAAAAGTGGTATTTTTATGTGCCAAACTGTGTGCGTCGTTAAAAAGTATGATAGACTCAACAATATGACCTTCAAAGTCCAGTTTCTCCATCTTCAAATAAGTTATTAAGTGCAGTAGTCAAGGGGGGACGTCACCACAGTTGCATTACATATTCATTAAAGCTATCTTTTTTTTTATTCCTCCTCTAAATAAAATTAAATATCATGGTGGTAGAGTTGCTGCAGGTTATGATGTGCAAATGATAATGGAAAATGAAAGCATACAACATTTCAAATAACATTTACAACACAGGTATACTGCCAAAATACCTTTAGCTGCGGCTATAGGACAGGCATTTACAATCATTTTACGCAAAAAGAAAAAGCTATTAATTTGTGCATGTGCGTGTCCCCAGGAGTGAACCTGTTGGTGGGCACAGAGAACGGTTTGAAGCTGCTGGACCGTAGTGGTCAGGGCAAGGTTTACCCCCTCATCAACTCCCGCAGGTTCCAACAGATGGACGTCCTGGAGGGCCTCAACCTGCTTATCACCATATCAGGTCATTACCACTGCTCATCACCAGTCTGCTCTCACTACAGTAACTACTTTTGGCTTAAGACTACCATCTTTAATGGGATGCCAAACACTCTATGCCAAATTGTGCTTGTGCCTTCAGAGTGATTATTTTGCATTGCATTTTGACTTTGCACTTCAAAGTCACAGGAAAGCTGTTTTTATTTCTGTGCACTGTGTATTAGGGCTTGGAGGTGTTGACAAAAGCTTATATCACTATTTCTGAACAAATACCTCAATCCAATTGAGTAAAATGAGTATTGGGAAATACAAATATATTTTACAATATACTGTATTAATAATTTGATGATATTTTGTTCATGGTTACTGATGCTTTTATCAGATATTTACACATAACATTTTGAGAATCAGTAGTAATCTTAATAATAAGCAGAAAGATGTAGTCAACATGTTTGTATAAGCTAAAGCACAAGTTTTTTTGTGTGCCAGTAACTGTAAAACAGCCTGAGAAAGACCATTTAAGTTTGATATTACAATACTATGAGAACCAAAATCCCAGACAATATATAGTTTAATATTAAAAACATTTTAGTTATATAACTCCTAGCTCTTCTGTGTGTCGTCTGCAAATCTCAAAAGGTCAAAATATGATTTAAACCTCAATTTTTAAATGCATTTAAATATTTACTGATATTAGTCTATTTATAACTGTGTCTATAAAGGCAAGAAGAACAAGGTGCGTGTCTACTACCTGGCCTGGCTGAGGAACAAGATCCTCCACAATGACCCCGAGGTGGAGAAGAAGCAGGGCTGGACCACGGTGGGCGAGATGGAGGGCTGTGTGCACTACAAAGTGGGTGAGTGACAGATGATGGCCGTTTATCACCGCTGTCTATTTCACTCCGGAGAAATTCTCATAAATGCATTTGGCACAGTGAATTATTGATTACGAGTATCTGATGTCAGATGGCCTTGTGGTTGTTCTATCTAGTGAAATATGAGAGGATAAAGTTCCTGGTGATTGCTTTGAAGAATGCAGTGGAAGTGTACGCTTGGGCGCCCAAACCTTATCACAAATTCATGGCCTTCAAGGTAAGTCTCCCCTTTCCCATGAGCTGGATTAGTTATGCGAGATCAGTCAACCAGAAGAGCATTCTTCTCACACTCACTTTCTGCTCCCCGACCCCCCCTCCACTCCTTTTTTACCAGTCTTTTGCAGACCTGCCCCACAGGCCCGTCCTGGTCGACCTGACAGTGGAGGAGGGTCAGAGGTTGAAGGTTATCTACGGTTCTTGCGCTGGCTTCCATGCCATCGACGTGGACTCTGGAAACAACTATGACATTTACATCCCCGTTCATGTAAGTTGCACACGCCCCATCTGTCTTATTGCATAACAACCTGGTCACAGGCAGGTGTGACTACACTCAAGCCTGTGTCCTCACTCTGTAAACAAATCCTAAAAGTACTACATAAAAAGCCAAGGGCTAATCACAGTAATATCCTTAAAAAATACATAATTTAACTTCTTATTTTACTCTGTTGCATGCCTGATGCCTATTAAATTATTCATAATCTCGCACCCTCTCCGCTTAGAGGATGCCTGGCCTAGCCTGGCAGTGGCAGTGCCATTAGGACTACAGCATCTACTAGGGGTGACTGGGTACTGCAGTTCAGAAAGACAGCCTTTGGTCAATCTGCTTTCACGGTTAAAGTAGTGGGGAAGTGGAGTTCAGTACCCACTAGAGACTCAGGAAGCTTTCCAGTGTTTAAAATCAGCCTCGAGCTTTGGTTAAAGTCAGCACAAAAGTGTCCCCACCAATGATTGCCTTGGATTTATTGTATTTATCATTCTGATTCTACTTATTATCTCACTCTGATGTATTTGTTGTCATGTGGTTGTTTTTTGTCTACCTGCCCAGGGACAATAGATGCAAATTAGCTTCTAGCTTAACACTGGTGCAATTACTCTTAATTTTGTGCTGTCCCTGGAAAAAACACACAATAAGATAAATAAAAATAAACAGCTGTCAGACAGCAGTGTTTTGGGAGATACCTAAACATGCCTTCTGTTTTCATCTCAAACAGATCCAGAGCCATGTGACACCGCACGCCATTGTGTTCCTGCCCAGCTCAGACGGCATGGAGATGCTGCTGTGCTACGAGGACGAGGGCGTCTATGTCAACACCTACGGGCGCATCATCAAGGACGTGGTCCTGCAGTGGGGCGAGATGCCCACATCTGTTGGTACGGGTCAAATCCAAAAACAAACTTACATGGACATAAATCAAAGTGGATGTATCATCTGTAATAACTGCAATCAACTTGCCTAGTACTTAGAAGTGGGAATCACCAGAAGCCCCACAATACGATATTATCACGATACTGTCTTATTGCGATTTTAAACATTTTGCGATATAGTATTGCGATAAAATATATTGCTAATTATTACCTTTTTCAACTGCAAATTATGCAGTTTGTCAACATCTTTTATATCTAATAAGATACCATTTTCACTTTTTTCATCTCAGAGTTTCCATTTACATATCTTGAGGTCAGAGGTCAAGGGACCCCTTTGGAAACGGCTATGCCAGTTTCTCCTAGCCAAAATTTAGACAAGCTAACATAGCCAATCGAATCCTTCGTTTTTTTAGTTTGATATGATAACAGTATCTTCACTCTAGCTTTAAGATGGAGCCAGCTACAACCTCTGAAAGACAGGATAGCGCTGTTAAGAGGTTAATAGTTCTGGGGAAAAAAAGTTCGGAAACTTGTGTTTGGTCGATTATTTCTCTGTTATTACAATGCTAATTGGCATTGTATTTTACATTGTTGGAAAGCCTGTTTATTTACCTTCACAATGATGTACAATTTGTAAGGATCATGCATTTGTGGGATGAGCAGCACAGCTGATTATGTGGGTAGCACCCAAGAAAAATTTGCCAAAATGCTCTGCCAATGGTAAACAGTGTATTCTCCTGTTGGTATTGACTCTTGTTTTGAGCACCTGATGTGTGCATGGGGCCTGCTGGGTACTGCGCCCTACTAAAGTGATCATTTGTGTCTGCTCCAAGCATCGGCATGCCACGTTTATCTAATCTGGATAAGGCCTGTGCGATAGGGCAAGTTGAGGCTGGTCCGCAAAACCAAGTTGCAGCATTATTTGGAGTCAGCCCTGGTACCATCTCCAAACTGAAGGCCAAGTTCCGTGAAACCGGTGATGTAAAAGACAGATCGCAAAGTGGGCGTCCAAGGAAGACAACACCCCAGGAAGACCGGTTCATCACCCTTACAGCACTGAGGAACCGTAGGCTGTCTTCTAGAGATTTGCAGGCAAGGTTTGCAGGACGTTATGGCATACAGATCTCTGATCAGACGGTCAGGAACAGAACGCACTCAGCCAATCTCAGAGCTCATAAGGCTACCAGGAAGCCTGCAATGACTGCCCTTCACCGTCAGGCCCGTTTGCGCTGGTGTCGACAACACAGACAATGGAACCTGAACATGTGGGGGAATGTCATGTTCAGTGATGAGCCCAGGTTCTGTCTGCAAAAGTTGGATGGCAGGGTCAAAGTATGGAGACGACGCGGAGAACGCTATGCTGATTGTTGCACCGATGGAGTAACAGCTTTTGGTGGGGGCAGTGTCATGGTGCGGGGCGGCATCTCCCTCACTTGCAAAACAAGGCTTGTCATCATTGAAGACCATCTCAATGCAGTGAGATATCGGGATGAGATTCTGCAGCCAGTGGCGATCCCATATCTCCACAATCTGGGACCTAACTTCATCCTCCAAGATGACAACGCTCGCCCCCACAGACCCAGGGTTATCACAGACTACCTCCACAATGTGGGAGTAGAGAGAATGGAATGGCCTGCCAAGAGTCCAGACCTCAACCCAATTGAACACTTGTGGGATCAGCTTGGGTGTGCTGTATGTGTTAGAGTGACCAACACAACCACGCTGGCTGACCTGCAACGAATCCTTGTTGAGGAATGGAATGCCATCCCACAGCAACGTGTGACCAGGTTGGTGACCAGCATGAGGAGGAGGTGCCAGGCTGTTGTGACTGCGTATGGATCTTCCACCACTACTGAGGCTCCTGACGGTGTATTAAATGAATAAAGTGTAAAATTGCCAATATGTCTTGTTTGTTCCTTGTTACTGATAGAGAGTTCAATCATCCAATCCACCAAACAACTCAAAACAAGAGTCAATACCAACAGGAGAATACACTGTTTACCATTGGCAGAGCATTTTGGCAAATTTTTCTTGGGCGCTACCCACATAATCAGCTGTGCTGCTCATCCCACAAACGCATGATCCTTACAAGTTGGACATCATGTGAATGTAAATAAACAGGCTTTCCAAAGATGTAAAATACAATGCCAATAAGCATTGTAACAGAGAAATAATCGACCAAACATAAGTTTCCGAACTTTTTTTCCCCAGTTTATAATAAAAGATTGATACTTGACGTCCGTGTATCGATACAATATTGCCTAGCAAAATATCGCGATACTAGGCTGTATCAATTTTTCCCCCACCCCTACTAGTACTAATGTTACATTTTGCCTTGCAGCTCATATCTGCTCCAATCAGATCATGGGATGGGGAGAAAAGGCCATTGAGATCCGCTCTGTGGAGACCGGCCATCTTGATGGTGTCTTCATGCACAAAAGAGCTCAGAGGCTCAAGTTCCTCTGTGAGAGAAATGACAAGGTAAGAGAGATGCAAACACTTAGTGTGTTGGTAGTAAGGTCATTAATAGCAGCTGAATTTAATGACATACATGTCCTTGTGTGTCTGTGCCGTTCCCCAGGTGTTCTTTGCGTCAGTGCGGTCTGGAGGCAGCAGCCAGGTGTACTTCATGACGTTGAACAGAAACTGCATCATGAACTGGTGAAGGAACAGCCGCTCTGGTCAGTGTGTTGAACCCAGCAGGGTTCAGAGAAAGAAGTGAAATTCTCACAAACGCATGCACACAAACACTCTCCCGTTCTCTCCAGCTCTCGCTCTCTCTCACACACTCATGCTCCAAAGACACACACTCATAGACAAACACACACATATACACAAACAATCTTTCAATCCATTCCTGCCTACATGTGCACTCCTTAAGACACAGTTTCTACAGAGGCCCCCTGATAACACTCTGCCTGGAAGAATCATGAAAAATCACTGATGAGCTTCAAATGTTAATACCATCTATTGATTTGTACTGTAAATATTCCTGTCTTGATTTACTTTACTTGGTGGACCCGTGTTCTGTCGTAACTATTTAGTTCCTAATTGTGAAGTATGTTAAAAACATTCCTCGATGGTTCTACAGTACGTTTTGAAGAAGGCATTATTTACCAATACTGTATGTTGAAATGAAGCTGTAAATAGGTAGCACCTTACACTTAGATCTGAATCATTTGCAGGCCTCTTATATTATATAGCCTCCATTCAGCGCGTTGCCACCAGACACATGGACGTCAAATAATAAAATGCTGGAACGCCCATCTGCAGTGGCTTGTGGACCCCCATTGGGGCTCCCACAGTTTCAGGGAGGTTTAACGGAAGGATTTAGTACAAAAACTATTACAAAGGGACGTTAAAGGCAGGACAAAGTAGCTTGTTGAAGTATTTTCAGTTCTGTATAGTAGACAGTAACCTGAAGTCCGACTTTCACTAACTTTTTTCTGGCCTGAATGGCGAATGATGTTGCAACTCTTAATCACAGCAAGTAAGCCTTGAATGCATCAAAAGCAAAAATAGATTTCAGGTGAATAAATGATCGAACCAATCAGAAGTCTCATAAATGTGCAGTACTCCGAATCAGTAATGTGAAATCTCCTGCTTTGCCTTTTCTTTTTTCTATGGTTTAGGTGAAGCCGTTCATTATTTCATCAGGCTTGTATCTAAACTTTTTGTTTTCATAGATTTACAAAATACAAAACTTTGTTATTTATATGTAGTGATTCTGTATTGGTATTAGCCTACTGGTATTCTTAATTTTACTGTAATTATATTGCCATTATATTGCAATATATGCTATTCTGTGGAGTCTTTGTTTGAAGAGGGGAGTTTGTGTATTTGGCTGGTAGTGTTGGGGAGTCTGATGACACCTCTGGAGGAGAGAGAGGGGACGGGAAATTATGTCAGTAAAGGAGGACGTTGTCACTGAGATTATAGTGATTAAGGGAGATCATTTTCGTGGTCCTTTCACCCTCCTACCACAGTGATCTACTCTACTGTATTATATTTCAGTTCTTAGACTATTTCGTTGGTGTGGATTTTTTTTTGTGTTTGCAGAGAACAGCTTAGTGTGGTACAGTTCATTATTTGTCTTAGGCCAGTGGAAAAGATTTAATGTAGGGTGACTCTGCAATACCACAGAGGACTCCATCTCATCAGGCACTTTGGAGAACACATGAGACTTAATATATTTTATATCTATACATTCTGCCAAAGTTCACAGCATATTCTGCAGCGGGGAGATGAATCACGGGCAAAGGGAATATTGCTTAAATGGCGACTATAACAGATCACTAACTGATGTTCCTTTCTGTATATACATCCAAAAAGTCAGCTGCCTTTTCACTAATATTATGGTGTCTTGCTTAATTAGCTGCTTGGGATTTCTTATACACTGTGTTTGTTAGTAGTACATACAGTAGTAGTTTTTCCACGTTTATTTATGGGAATTAGCTGTCTGCTGCATGAGGGAGGTACTGTGTGCTCTCATACACCAGGCAGTACGGTAGAAGTGCGAGGTGGCGTTATCAGGAAGTAGCTTTGTGATTTTCCGTCAGCAGTGGGTAGGTCAACACATGCTTTTTGTTCAGTGATTCACACACTGTTACAACACCACTGTGCTTCCACAGCACTTTGGTAGCAACAGGTGGACATTTTAAAGTCAAGTCACTCCTATCATGCATCTTATCAGCATGGAGTTGTTGGGAAAATGTCTACATTTTTCAACAAGTTAGTTCTTCTGCTTATAAATAGAAGTTGACATGTTAATGTTAAAAGAATGCAAAATGCAATTTTTTTGTGAAACTGCCAGTATGAAACACTTTTGGTTATCATGAAAGGAATCTTGGCTAGTGATCAATAGCATAGTCTGCTAAAAGTCGCTAAGAAGATATATTTCATACAGGCAAAAAGAAAGCTATTAAGAGTGCAGTATATGCTCAGGGCCGAGGGCGTTTAATCAAAGATTATATAAATAGATGGTGAGATTATAAAACAAACTGTAAATGGGCATGGAAAGCACTTTTCAGTAAACATACATTTACAAATATATCTCGAGCAGATACTTGGTGTGCATGTAAGCCATTGAAATAGAGTATATAGTACTGTATCAGAGTTGTTTTCCCTTTTTTAGCGAATGTGTTTTTATTCTTGAATATCTGTTAATGTGCCATGACTTACATTTTAAATGTCACAGTTACAATCCACCAGGAGCTCTGGCACTCATGCTTTTTATGGTCAAATCATAATTTTTGATCAATCTGCCATGTTTACAGTTAAAGCAGTGCCTTGGAGTTGGGAAGGTGAGTGGTTTAAGGATGGGTTATGAGGGGCGGGGGG
>CAKAKR010045215.1:21925-39276 GCA_916700685.1 Adelosebastes latens | reverse complement strand
CCCCCCCCCCCCCCCCCCCCCCCCCCCCCCCCCCCCCCCCCCCCCCCCCCCCCCCCCCCCCCCCCCCCCCCCCCCCCCCCCCCCCCCCCCCCCCCCCCCCCCCCCCCCCCCCCCCCCCCCCCCACCCCCCCCCCCCCCCCCCCCCCCCCCCTCTTTTCGTGTCTGTGGCTGATGTGAGCGTAGGAATCTCACCGTGTGCTGCTGGAAAAACTCTGTTATCTCGTCCATGTTTTAATCATTAATGTTGTGATATATTCATAGCTTCACTCCCACTTCCAACCTTCCAACAACCATGTAGCAGTAAGCAGAGCTGCTTCTAGATGTAACAGCAATCTTCTCTGTCTGCCCGGTGTAAGAACAGAGGTGAACAGATGTTGCCAACACATTTTTCTGCATTGTATTATGAATCTAAATTGCAAATAAGAGACAATCTACAACTCTGTCATTTCTAACTAGATGAACTGCAATCAATCGCCCGCACCAAAAGAAACAAACAAAACAAAAAGGTACATATTTGTGTGTAACAGACTATGATATTTCACTTTGACAAAACTCTACATTAACACATACAGCAATGTGAATGACACTATTCTGACACTATTCACCCATGATCAGTTTGTATGTACTCAGTCTTTTACAATCATGGAATCATTCTAACCCTTTCTAACACTTCCAGAAGCATCCAAATACTCACTGACAGACTCTTTTTGTCACTTCTAAAGACCGGAGAAGTTTGGGATGTGCTGTGTCAGGTCTAGACTAAAACTCCTCACACAGCGTTTCCTGCTCTCCGCTGACTGCAGAGACACAGTTTACACACTCGGGGTGCTTCCACACCTGTAGTTGGGTTCATTCGGTCCGGACCGAGGGGGAAAAAATGATACATTGTTGCATTTTAGTTCTGGTCCGGTTCACACTGACTTTTTACAAACGAACCAAGATGAGTAAACGTGAAGTTATACAGACTGGTTGTGACGATTGTCGTCCTGCACCAGGACCCACGTGGGGAAATCAAATTCCAGTGACTGACAGAAGTTTATGCAACACTTTAATGCTTCTGATGTGTATATTTATGTTCTTTGATTAATAACTGATTATAAGCATTAGTTAGTATTATTAGACTGTAATTATTAGAATCAAACGCATTTTATGATGAATAATGGTGAGACAGGACTGTGCAAAAGCCCCTCTGTGCGCTCACGTACTCGCAAAACCGCTCCGATACAACGGCACCGATACAACTTTACGGCAGCGTGACATTAACCCTCGTCACCATCTTTCGGGTCCTATCCCACGCGCTCACGCTCCACCTCCCCGACGGTACGGGCGAGACGGGCTGGTGGTGCGCCCGACCCCGCAGGGGCTGGGATCCCACCTCAGCCGGCCCTCACTTTCATTGCGCCAAAGGGTTTTGCTTGCACCCTCTGACTTGCGCATGCGTTAGACTCCTTGGTCCGTGTTTCAAGACCCCTGGCGCCTTTTACGTAGGCCGAGCACCGCCCTGGGGGCACTACGCGGTCGGGGCGCACTGAGTACAGTCCGCCCCGGTGACACTTTGTCCACGGCCCCGGGAAGCACCTTCGCCCCGAGCCTTTCCAAGCCGACCTAGAGCCTAGCGCACCGCCTCGTATACAGGACTCCCCAGCCTGCCGTGTGTCGCTCACACCCTCCAGCTGGCTGCGAGGTTTCTGTGCTTAACAATTTTTATTGAATGACGGATTAAAAAAAACACATACGAAAAATATGGTCTTGGTGTGCGATGACCTTTACTGTGGGATCGCTGTCACACACTTTTTAATGGAGTTAATGAACTGACGAAGGACACGGAGTCGAATACAAGCACATTAGTTTTAACCGTTTTTTGACTACGGTGACGTGCATATACGGTATACATGGCCTTAAATACAGATCAATAAGATCGCTTCCTGAACTACTTTCCCGATCAGCAGATGTAGTTTAGCTTTTGAAATCATGCTAAAATCACATATCTGCTATAATAAAATCCTGTGGTTGGTTTGTTTGCTTTCACACAACAAACAAACCGTACTAACCAGGCAAAAGGACGTTTCTCTCTCTTTTCTGCTTCTTTCCAATGAGCTTGATGAGCCCGGCCTCTCTGTATGGAGACATGCGTACTCTCTCTGCGCTCAGCCTCTAGATTAGAAGGACACTGTCCATGGGTTGTACGGTATGGTTGCCCTCTGACAGAGAAATGTCTGGTTCATCTTAGACAGGGGTCAGCAACCTTTACTATCAAAAGAGCCATTTTAGGCAAAAAAAAAAATAAAATCTGTCTGGAGCCGCAAAACATTTGCAGTGAGGTAGGAGCCACATTGAGGGAAAATCTGAGATTTTGAGAATAAAGTCAAAACTTTACGAGAAAAAAATTCGTAATATTACCAGAATAAAGTCATAACTTTACGAGAAAAAATTCGTAATATAACAGGAATAAAGTCATAACTTTACAAGAAAAAAGTCGTAATATTACCAGAATAAAGTCATAACTTTACGAGAAAAAAAGTCGTAATATTACCAGAATAAAGTCATAACTTTACGAGAAAAAAAGTCGTAATATAACAGGAATAAAGTCATAACTTTACGAGAAAAAAGTCGTAATATTACCAGAATAAAGTCATAACTTTAAGAGAAAAAGATCATAATGTAACGAGTATAAAGTCATAACTTTACGAGAAAAAAAGTCGTAATATTACGAGAATAAAGTCATAACTTTACAAGAACAAAAGAAAATAACTTGTAAAATTACTACTACTATACATATATATACACACTAATATTATGACTTTATTCTCATAATACTACGACATTTTTTCTCGTAATATTACGACTTTATTATCGTAATATTATGACTTTATTCTCGAAATCTCAGATTTATTTTTTTCCCTCAATATGGCCCTAATACTCCGTCGTACCGTCGTACCATAGACCTACAACAATGATAAATAAAAATGAAAATTTAAACAAAGAACAGTTATTCATTTCCACTCATTTTTAAAAAAATCCACGGGGAGTCACTGGAGAGGAGCTAAAGAGACGCAGTTTGCAGACCGCTGATCTTAGAGAACAGCTCCAGGGATCTCACATAGTTTTTAAATACTCTTGTCTTCTATGTTGTGAGAAGGCGTGTGCTTTTTAAGCCTGCGACTTTCTCATGAGGCTCAATGTGTCTCACAGTAGGAAGGGAAACACAGAAGGTGTGATTACAAGGCCTTGTTCTGCTCACAAACACACACATATCACGAGAGACTTTCTCCATGTGTGGCAGATTGTTGGTCCAGCTGGTAGTGTTTTTAATTAGCTATGTCTAATAATTAACAATTAATAAAAGATATCTGGGCTGTCACAGAAAATGTTCTTACACAATGGACACTGACAGACCACTTAGGCGTACCAGTAATTGCTAATGCACATTTTATAAGGCCACATATAAGAAAGTCAGTGGAATTTGTAAGTTTTTGTAAGCGTTCATCATGCCACATTACAGCAGTTTAAGAGCTGATCTAGCACAGATAGTAATAAATCCCTTGCTGATGCTAGAAAATGTGACAGGGTAAAGGATATTGTGGTTATACTCTACTTGGAAGACGTTATATTTTCTGAACTGCCTGTCCTACTTTCACTTTTTCTTTTCACGTTTGATTTCCTGTTAACCCTGTGATTTTCATATAAAAACTGTCTGAGAAGAACTCAACTCCAGTTTGTTGCAGACAGTGGACCAGGAGTGCAATTCTGAAATATTTGCAAATATTGTCACTTTATATAAAAATTAAACAGCTTAACAAAACACAAGACATTTCAGCTCAGAGGTATGCTCAGATCAGACGGGGCATCTCCTACCACAGAACAAACAATCTGAACTACCACAGTGGTTTAGGCTCTTCTTGGTAAAGACAAGCACAATCCCCCACAGCGTCATCTGCAAGGGTGCAGTTTAGGCACGTCACCATGACAGAAATGTAGTAGTT
Organism: Adelosebastes latens; assembly: GCA_916700685.1. Classification (NCBI taxonomy): domain Eukaryota; kingdom Metazoa; phylum Chordata; class Actinopteri; order Perciformes; family Sebastidae; genus Adelosebastes; species Adelosebastes latens. The sequence goes on along the minus strand of CAKAKR010045215.1, from coordinate 35,293 downwards.
GATACCAGTATCAGTGATATACCACGATTCTCCTTACCAATTCAGTGAACATCCACTCCTTTATTATCGTTTGCGTACTGTTTTTTGTAAGGAAGTTAAACCAGTCATAATTCCCTCTCTATTATCTATTTTATATTGCTGTGAAAACTTCTCCTTCAAACATCTGGATTTATTCAAGTTTCTCGCCAAAAATTTAATTTTACAAGATTATATTACATCATGATAACGTTAGAATTTACCTTCGCCAAATACTCACTTTTACTGAATAGAGCCTGAACGCATCATCATGTAAATCAATGGCACCTCTCCTGTTGATTATCGGCAGGACGAGAGCTAGTTAGCGTTAGCTGTTAGCAGGACCGGTAAGCAGCACGGTCCTGCACGAAGCTAACAGCTAACGTTAGCTAGCTCTCGTCCTGCTGATTTCAACACAGATTTGTTGTTCCCAATGAAGCATTATAACATTATATTTACTGCGTCCCCAACACACTTTCTAACGTTCCTGTGACGACGGGACGCCGTTAGTCTGGAGCCGTGACGGTACCTACAGTACCTGCTGCAACTGTAGAAAAACAGTCACGTTTTCAGAATTTAGGCACCGACCTGGTACCGAAGTATCGGTTCTGGTGACGCCCCTAGTGCAATCCACAGCTCTTCATACGGCTAGTTGACAAAACCCACATCTTCTGTATTCTGGGGTGGATACAAGTCTAAACCATAAATAAACAACATACTTCCTTAGCTTACATTTCAACAGAGAGATTACTATTCACAACTGCGGACTGTTTTGGGGATTTTTCTACCATGATAGAATTGATCTTTGGTCCTTACTATGAAACTGGAGGATATAAGAGACTTGATGTTAAATCCTCAGGATATGATTACAGGCTCAAGGATTCATGACCCCACTACTGAGACTACTGACTTCTACATGGAGCGGCAAATTGAAGAGCTGTTCAGTGCGGATGGTTGGATAAGTGGCTTCTAATCAGAATTTTAAATACATAACATTAAAGCTTTGAGCGACTTCATTTAACAATTAAATGCATCTAATCAAAATGGAAATATATCCATCAGAAAAAAAACAGGTATGTGAAACTATCTACAATTAAATTTATCTTGGAAATGCTCATTATTAATTATGCAATAATGCCAATTAAAGCTTATGATAGTTGTTGTAGGGTTGTAAATTTCTATCAGGGATCATTCTGATGCATCGGCTCCGGAAGTGGGGTGCTGAGGGGGCTGCAGCACCCACTGGTTTTTCTGTGGGCCTATTGTTTAAAGCAGCAGTAGGCAGTATATTTTTGGCATAATTGGGATAAAATCCCATAATAACCTTTCAGCATATTGTAATTCAAGTGTTCTGAGAGATAACAACACTTCTGCTCCTCCTCATGGCTCTGTTTTCAGGCTTTAGAACATCTAGCCCGTGACGGGAGACTTCAACCAATCACAGGTCATTTCAGAGAGAGAGCGTTCCTATTGGCTGTGCTCCGGTCATGTGAATCGAAACTTGGCGTTCCTTCAACAGATTACAGGTGCTGTAATTCATCAATACAATGTTCATAATATAACATAATATCACCAACAAGAGCGAATCATCTACTATCATCGTCTATGCTGTTAGAATGCCGGAGCTGAACTGGTTGTTTACTAATGCGCAATATTACGCAACAATTATTCAATTATAGAAAGTTTTGTCTTTAAGCTTTTAGGGCATTATCTATAGTACTAATTATGGTCCAAAATGGTGTGAAATTGAGTAATTTTAAGTCAAAAACCTTCAAATTTTCCCCCAAACCTGCCTATTCCCCATACCATGACTGCTGCACAGCACCTAAGCCCTCTAAAAACCCAGGGGGAAACTCGAAAATTAGGATATAGATATATATGATCTTAGCTATTCAATAGGGGTGTGACGATTCACTCAGCTCACGATACAATACGATACACGATATCGGGTACACGATCTCGATACGATACGATATTATAACAATAATTTTAACAGAACTTGAATGATGAAAATATATGACTGAAAAAGATAGCCTTTTATTCAAAAGACACAAAATAGACCTATAAATCCATTTGTTATGGTATCAGTCCTGTCCTGTCCTCTGTCCTCCTGTCCTCTGTCCTCCATCAGTCAGTATCAGTCAGGGGGGTGACAAACTGACCTAAACAGTCAGACTACACAGCCTACTGTCAGCTTTAGTTTCAGTCTTGTGTGGCCGAGGGTTACGCTGCTCCGATACTTTATGAGGGTAATAAATTGGTAGCACGGAGCCTCCGTTGTCTGCGCCCTTGTCGGTAGCAGCACATCGCCACTTCACCTCTTCCGTTCCTCCCTTCACAGTAAACTCCCCGAACACATACACTGAGGCACAGCTTACTGGAGGGAACTAAAGTCATTCACAACTCAACTAAATAACTAACACGTGTTTACAGTTAGCTGTTAGCCGCCGAGCTAACGCGCTCTGCTTGTGTAAACATAGCGGCGGTGGATGAGAGACTGTGGACGGAGCGGACAGGTGTAATAACGTATCTTGGCTTTGCACTTGCAAAGTTTTATTGCACTTACAGCGACGGGGGGCGTAGTTGTCAACTTGTCTACGCCGCAGCCTCTCTGATCAGCTGTTCACTGTAAGTGTGTGAGGGCCTATTGAAGGTGGCTGGGTCACGGGCGGACATGGCTCTGGGGGTATTGGGTATGAAACATGCGCAGTGTAACTGAAGCTGCGGCCGTGCGTTGCGATTGGTTAAATTTCGGCGAGGGCAGACCAGATTTTACTGCGCATGTGTTGTACCCCAAAGATATGAAGCGTACTCAGCCTCCTTCCAGAGGCCTTGCAGAGCAGCAGGAAGAGGCTGCAGCTTTAGCCCCGGAGCCCGTATGTACGTAGTACCTATTATGGCCTGATATCGCCATTCAGTTTTTCGTCTCGACGATGCATATCGTCACGTTTTAATATCGCGATATTTCATCACACCCTTACTATTCAAATTAAAGCAACAAACATGAATGTTCAGTATTGAGTATGACGTCATTATATAGACTGACTTTCTCTCAGCACCCCCCAACTCTGACTGCCTTCCAGCGTTCCTGCTGCTATGTTATTATCAGGCACCGAACTGACCTGCATCATATCATCCCACCTGCCTGATCTGAAAATGTACTTTAGATGTACTATAGATAACGAATAAGATGATACAAAGTATATGAGAAATGCAGTGAGGAAGCCACCTGATCTAGCAGGAGGAGTAAGGGGAGGCCTGCAGTCGACTGTGCAATGACTGAAGCACCATCTGCCCCGGTGACATTCTGCCTATTTAGTATGGAAGACGCAGGCTAGTTTGTCAGAAAGCCCAAGGGCACACCGTCTTCTTTTTAACATATGAGGTAATAAAGGTGAGGTTTAGAGGCGGTTCGTGTGATCTAGTCCTGGAGTGTGTATGTCTCGGTGGGCTCCGATGTGCCAGTAGGGATCTATAAAGGGCACTACGCAGGGAGGATGCCACCAAGCAGTGGCAGCTTTTTAGATATTGAAAGCAACAGCGTGCTTTGGGGGAGAGAAGAGTGCATGCTTCATGTGTGTGTGTGTGTGTATGTGTGTGTGTCCCAGCAGGGATGGGAGATAGCTCGGTCTATTTTGGGGGCTACGGAGTGTGACTCATCGGTGCCATGATGTGGGCGACGGCGTCCCAGTGGGATGGTACGCACAGTCAGGCAAACACCAGCACCCAGACATGCAAACACCAGCTTACAGAAGGCACAAGTGCATACTGTACATGCAAATACAGGCATACTGTACGTTGTGAATGCCCATAGTCAGACACTGATTAAAAATAATTGAGCTCCTTGTGAAGCTGATGCAGGAAAACCCAGAGAAATGCTCAAAAGACTCCCGTGCAACAGTCATATCAGATGTCTATTTTGAGGAGAGACAAAGAGAGAAAGTGAAAGAACGACAGAGATCCCTCGGGGCCTTCATTCAGGAAATGATAGCATCAAGTGACTAATCCGGTGTTTTTAATCCGGGTATCTTCCTATCGGTGGATGTGACTGATGATGACGACAATACTGCCGTTTTTAGTGACTCACAAGGACGAGCGAGAGCTGCAGCGGATTTCATGAAATATGAACAGTATCAAGCGTGGGAGGATGAAATATCAAAAAACATGATCTGGATTTTTCGATGCTGGCGAGTTCGTCGCCGTTTCCTCTTCATCGTGTCCATCTTCTCCCCTCTAGACATCTCAGAGTCCAATCTTCTGAGGCTCCCTTCCTGTCCTCTGGCCTCCTTTATCACTCTCCCTGCTTTCATCTTTTCGCCCCTTCCATTTTTCATCCCCTCCCTGCGATCCAATATCTGTTCATCTCACCGGCTGCTTTCACTATTTCTGCTGCGTCTGCTGTTGATTGCCATCTCTATTCTGTGTCTGCCGTTGGAAAATGTGTATCGCTGTCATCTCCTCCATTTGTCTTTATCACGACAGCCCCTCCCTGCATCATTGTCTTCGGCGTAACCAAAAACAAGTGGGGATAAACAAAACAACATTGTGTTTTTCCTTTAGCCTTAAGCATGTATTAATCTAGCTAAGGATGCTAAAACAACATCGGAAAAGTGAAACAGCGGCTGCAGATCTCTCTCCTCTCTGTTTTGTGTGTTATTCTGGAACTGATGCCAAAGCTTATATTGAGGTCAGAGCATCCTTTTCAGACGGAATAACTCATGGGTAGATTAAAAAAAAAAGGCTGCCATGTGTGTTCATCCTAGCCAGTCAAGGCTAAATGTGTATATACAAGACAAAAGCAAGGTAACTATTTATTCAGTATGAAAAGAGATGGAGAGATATAAAGAGGGAAAGAGACAGACAGAAAGAAAGAGAAACAGAAAGAAAGAGAGAAAGGGGAAGGATGTAAACCTAGGTCAAAGTTATGAAAAAAGGTTGCAAAAAGCAAAAGAAACAACAGGAAATGAAACAAAAAAAGCACTTTCTGCTTCCTCCATGATGATCAACAAATGTGGCGTCAAAAAGTTACAGCCCAAACACACACACACACACACACACACACACACACACACACACACACACGTGTATATATATATATATATATATATACACACATGTGTATATATATATATATATATATATGTATGGTGAGCACTTACAGGGTCTCGCAAGAGCTCCTCCGTGTCTCGCAGCGCGGCTCTGGGCTTCAGCTGCATGTCGTCGCTACATTCGGTGTCGGAGGCGGGCGGCGACTCGGCTAGATCCGGGAAGTCGTCTCTCGTCCTGGGGCCTCGGAAGCGGATCTTGTCCAGGCGCTTTAGCATGGTCAACACCGCGCACCTGGGCTTTACCTTAACATGGCGGACGGCAACCCTGCGGGGACACAAGACATAGAGCCTGTTGTTGGTACGGCTGTGTGGTAAACTGATTCCTTCTTCTTCTACACATACATACTGTGTATATACACATACATACATACATACATACATACACACATTAGGGATGTTAACGATTCATCGATGTTCAATTAATTGGTCATTAAGAATTTGATCGAGCACGTGAAATTAAATCAATCTAATAAAAAATCAAATAAAGATCTGAAGTATGAACAATGTGTAGTTGCATTCTAGATATCAGTAGAATGATGTATTGTCAAAGTATGTTTCAGTGACTCGCATTCGCAAACAGAGGGCTCCGGTAGAGGCGGTGGAGGTGGTCACGCTGAGCCCACATGCTGATGGTGATGCGCACGACAGAGATGCTCAGTCAGCAGCGTCGGGAGCTGCAGCCATGCATCAGGCTTCCACCATGGCTCTAGCCGGCAGCGTGGACACGGAGGTTGAAAACTTTTTACGGGATACTAAGCCGACAGACTGGTGGAAAGTGAACGCGGGGAGATTCCCCCGGATCGGCAAAGCTGGCACGACAGTACGCCTGTATACCCGCAACATCTCACGCCTTCCATCCGAGCAGGTGTTTTCCAGGGCTGTACAGTTCAAAGCTTCATTTATAACGTTGACATTCAAGTTATTATTATTAATAGTTTACAGAAACATTGTAACAATAAACAGGAGCCAAACTCTACATGAAAAAAAGCACACAATGGGCCTCATAACTTATTTCAAATGAACCGAACAATTCATACACGACCCGAACCGGGACTAGCGGGTCACATTTTTTACTTGAACCGTTTCATCCCTAATATACAGTATATATATATATAAACAGTATATATATTTATATATATATACAGTATATATATATATATATATATATACACAGTATATACACATACATACATAATACATACATAGACCGACCGATCTACCGACAGGCGTTGCCATCCCTACAGTACATCTATCATCTTTTGTTTGTTGCTCAGTATCAACACAATTTGCACCTCGAAAAATAATTATTTTTAGTCAATGACTTCAACAAAACAAACTGTGACTTTTACTGTGATGACACCAATTATCTTATCAAAGTAGGTGCTACCTCTTTTTGGTGTTTTGTTTTGGAATGCATCTCAGAGCTTGCACTGTGAGCACTGTAAACTAGTCACCCAAATCTGAAGTAGCCAGACATCTACATCCCCTTTTTGCACTCAGCAAATTTCCCCCCAAGGTAACATGTGACATAACACGTGCCAACCTCTAACATTTAATGCTATTGAAGCTCTAACCTTGTCAGCAATTGCGTTTAGCCCTTCCCTTTTGGCCTACACAGGAAGATGGAGCCGGTAACCCTGTTTAGCGCCATGACGACCACATCCTTTCACTCCTCCGGTGAGTCGACAGCAGCGGATCTGCTGACCTAATTTATTGATTTCATTTCCATAGCGGGGAGCGGTTGTGAAAGTCTTAATGCTGGTGTTTTGGTATCGAGGGGCCGAGGTGTGACGATGACAGATAGAACGGGGGGTCTGTTTGTGTCGTCTTACAGAGTCACAGGAGTCAAGCTGCTGCAGCGTTCCTCTGCATTCTGGAGCGGTAGCCTGATACTGCAGTAAAATTAATCCCCCTGGTAGAAACAGGATTTATGACCTCGTTAATGCTCACCAAAAGTAAGCCAATATAAGCCAACTACAGGACAAATTTGCTATAGAACATGATTAGCGTCAAAACGGGAGCCATTTTTAAACCACAACAGGTGCTAAACTGTTACTGGAAATGCATCTGCAAGCAAACACTGCCCCCCCACCCCCTCACTGCTACGAGCACACTAATGTCCTATTGGCCTATTAAACTCTGACTGCACCCAAATGGTAGACTTTCTAGACACCACCTCCATTAAGTCCTTTCTTTGAATGAGAAACGCTGAGTGTGTGAAACAACAGCTGTAGTACTACTCTATGAGGACAGATCTGACAGAATGCAGCGTATCAACAAATTGTCACGACAATCCGTCATCCGTTCCAGCAGTTTAAGCACGAAGCCACATAATGGGTTTGATTTTTGACTGCTGTGATTTGTCATTTGGGAAAGGGATCAAGAGTCGCTCTTCTTGATGTAATCCTCAGAGATTACTTAATCTGCTTGACTGGACGACTAGCTGTCACACTACAAAGATGCTCATCTGACCGATAAACTGTCTGTTTTTTTGTGAAGGTTGGCTACCCGATAAACTGATGGGTTTGTTGTCGGTCTTACCGCAAGTCTGACTTGCCAGGTGATTAGACTGGTTAAATAGGCATTATTGGTGGTTATAAGAACCATAGATGTGGGTCAGTAGGGCCCTGCTACACCCAATAGTAGGTTTTATCGTCTATTCACATGGTCGATCACAGAAAGAAAGTATAAAAGGAGACGAAAGCCACCACTAGCGACCGTAGTAATAATGACCGGACATAGGGCTTTCACCCGGGAGGCCGGGGTTCGCATCCCGTGTGAAACCAACAGTGTGTAGTGGTCTTTGTGTTCATAAACATTAACTTTCACTTTTGAAATGTAGTTATTTTAAAAGGTGTTATTGATAACAATTTTATGTTGACGAATATTTAAAAAATAATAATACATCCACAGAGCTTTTAAAAAGGTGTCGAATAAAAGTAGGGCTTTTCCTGTAAAAATTATTATGATTGTGAATTAATCATTTTAAAAGTTTTGGCGGGTCAAAAATGAACGTTTTGTTCATCTCTGTGGAAGATATCTGACATTCAGTTCTCACTTTTAACAAGGCTTGTGAGCCAATAGTAAAACAACGTTGGTTTCACGTGGTATCTCTGGGTAAAAAACAGATGAATGTCTGAGATTGACAGTGAGTGTCTGGCAACGACTTGTTGTGAAGTGAACCTTTAACACAAAACACAATGTTTTTCCCTAAACTAAGTGGCTTTGTGACCTAAATCTAAAGAAGTCGTTTTGTTTGTTCAAAGTGCAAAATTTCATTCACTTTTACAACATGTTAGAACGTGTTGCTTTAAGTTTTGCTTTCACTTTCACAATGTAGTAGGCATGGTAGGCTCCTACTGACCCACATCTGTGGGGCTTATAGCAACCGATAACGCACATTTAATGGCCTGATAACAGTGGAATCGGGTGGACTTGCTTACTCACTCCTTTTTTGAAAGCTCAGAAGACCGCTGACTGGCAACCTAGACCTACCAGCCTGGGTTTCAAGACCAGTCTACGCATTCATCTAGACCAGGGGTCAGCAACCTTTACTATCAGAAGAGCCATTTTAGGCAAAAAAAAAAAGAAGAAAGAAAATCTGTCTGGAGCCGCAAAACATTTGATCATTGTGATGAAGGTAAAACAGTTTATAGTCTAAGTATCTAGTATATAAGTCTAATGCAGTGAGGGCCAAAGAGACAATGTACTATGAAGTATTAGGGCCACATTGAGGGAAAAAACACCTGATATTTACAGAATAAAGTCATAACTTTACGAGAAAATAACACGTAAAATTACTACTTTATAATATTATGACTTCATTCTCATAATACTACGACTTTTTTCTCTTAAACTTCTGACTTTATTCTCGTAATATTATGACTTTATTCTCATATTACGACTTTTTTTCTCTTAAACTTCTGACTTTATTATCGTAATATTACGACTTTTTTTCTTGTAATACTATGACTTTATTCTCGTAATATTATCACTTTATTATCGTAATATTACGACTTTTTTTCTTGTAATACTATGACTTTATTCTCGTAATATTATGACTTTATTATCATAATATTACAACTTTTTCTCTCGTAAACTTCTGACTTTATTATCGTTATATCACAACTTTTTTTTCTTGTAAACCTATGACTTTATTCTCGTAATATTGTGACTTTATTCTCTAAATCTCAGATTTATTTTTTTCCTCAATGTGGCCCTAACACTCGTCGTACCGTCGTACCATAGACCTACAACAATGATAAATAAAAATGAAAATGTAAACAAAAAACAGTTATTCATTTCCATTTTTAAAAATCCACAGGGAGCCACTAGAGGGGGGCTAAAGAGCCGCAGGTGGCTCCGGAGCCGCAGGTTGCTGACCCCTGATCTAGGTGTTTAGGCTGAATGAATGAACTTTCATATCATGTAAATATAGACAGAAAGGCTGGTACATCCCAAATCCCTTATGAGATCACTCCTCGATCCTCGCGGGACCAGACATCGTTCCTGTCTGCCATCATGAAGGACACTTGCTCTTATTCTGCCTCTTAACTTCCTGTTGGCGTCTGTGGTTTACTACAGTTGGTAACGTTTCTCAAACTGTATAAATAGAGCTTGTTTGACTACACATGTTAGATTGAGCCACAAACATGACAATGGGAAAGTCCAAAGACGTCAGTGCAGACCTCAGAGAGCTCCATCTCAAAGATGATCTTGAGACTTAAGGTTACTAAATTATTTTTATTCTGATTATATCCTGGATTATTAGATGATGCATTTACTAGCCGAATATCAATAAATGCAGACACAAGTAACACTGTTTTGGGGTAAAACACACAGACTCATATTTCACATTCTGTTGTACCATGTGGGAGGACATCAATAATGAAATTAAAAAAATTAACAAATCACTAGCAGTAACTGTTTGTCCTTATTATTAACTGTACAGAGCTTCACATGTGTAGGTGGGACTAAGACGCGAAGAAAAGGGGCAAATATTTTATTTTCTCATATAGACAACCCACCCACATGGACACGTATAAGTGGAAACTGCAGAGGTTGACCTTCCGTCCCTGTGGGGTGAGTGGAAACATGGTGAGTGGCAGCTTGATAAACACTTCGCTCCTCTTGTCGAGAAGACACCTGTCACGATGCAATCTGTTCTCACAATCACCACCTGAACCAGCCTGCTCGGTGCTACAGCTCAGTGAGAAACCCACAGTTATCTACCGACCATAACATCAAACCAGAACAAAAGAGGCTAATAAGCATCAGATTCACATTTACCGATCCGAACAAACACCCAAGAAATTGACATTTTCATTCAGAGTTCAATTAAAAATGCTTTTAAAAGAAAAAAATCATTCAGTCTGTGCTAATATTTATGAAACAGCCATAATTTACATAAACTAAGCTGTTATTTAACAGCACATTACTTGTTCTCATGCTAATCTTTGTCTCCTTTCACTGCCGTGTTCTCCAGGCAACCTTTTTCTTTATTTATTTCCTTTTTAAAGGATTTCTTTCTCCAGTCCAGAGGCGGTTTCAACCACAACATCATCTTAAATAGGAGGATGAAAAGATGAAAAGAGAGGACAGGAGGAGGAGGAGGAGGAAGAAGGGGCTTTAGCTCAAGGTCTGATCACTATGTGAGCATTACTGTGGGAATACACACGAACATGATACATTTGCTCGGCTATGTGCCGACACAAGGACACCTCCATCCACCTTTACCTAATCATGAGGCATTGCTAACAGCAGCTTGGGGAGAGAGAGGCTGGTGCAGTTAGAAGACATAACATAACATAACAGAGGGGCAAAGATACGCACATAAAACAAAATGTAGCACCGCGCACGCAGACGGATGGTGTTTGTTTATTACTGCATACATTAGTTCAGGGTGAGGAGCTGTGTGGGTTTGCTGCGCAAGCCTAAATACTGTTTCTGAGTGTGCATGTGTGTGTGTGTATGCTTACGTCTGTCTGAGTAATCTCCTGCTAATGACCCGTAGTAGCTCGAGGTTACTCTTGGTCACACTCACTGCGACAGCCAATCACAGTCATTCATGGATATCAGGCTGGAAGAGGCAGACTAATGCCCTTTGCCCTACATTTCTCAATTTTATAACAGAAGACAATCGTGTTAAGGAATCTTGTTACTCAAGTTCCTACTAGAGATGAAATGATTAGTTGATCAACAGAAGTCAAATCTGAAACTATTTTCAGAATCAGTTTGTCATTTAAAGGTCCCATATTATAAAAAAGTGAGATTTTCATGATTTTTTATTATAAAGCAGGCGTAAGTCCTATATAAATACTGTGAAAGTATCGAAACACTCAATCCACAGAGAAACACACACAGCCTGTATTCAGAAATTGTGCGTTTGAAACAAGCCGTTAGGATTTCTGTCCATTTGTGATGTCAAAAATATACAATATTTAGACCATTACACGGTTTTAAACGTAAACATTCTAAATATGTCCCAGTTTATTTTCTGTTGCAGTGTATGTAAATAACATCAGCTGACAGGAAGTAAATATGGATCCAAACTGTTGCCTAGCAACGCAATTCTGTTGAAATTCCGTTGAAATGCACTAAAACGGAGCGTTTCAGACAGAGGGTCAATACAGGTATATTCAGACAGACAGTATGAGGAAACTATTGAACATTACAGCATGTAAACATGTTCTAGTAGAAATACAAAATACATGTTTGAACCTGAAAATGAGCACAATATGGGACCTTTAACAAAAACGACATGAAATGTTTGGATTTGCCACTTGTGTTTTTAATTGACAATATTTTGTTTTTGGACTGTCAGTCATCCCTCATTTCTACAGTTAAAACGCAAAACAAAACTGGCATTTAAGAAACATGCATTTAAAATGTCCATTTTTGGTCAATGATATTCAAAATATAACCGGTAAAGTAATTTTGTTTAAAGGGTGAGTCCATTATGCCTTTTCCTATTTTTTCAAATGGATATGCCCAGTCAGCCGGTAGCATAACGCAGTAGCGTAGGTTACCAAATCATGAAGCTACGGTTATGAATAACCGCCGTGAACGCTAGCGCTAGCTGGGTCAGAGTTAGCTGTGCTAAAGTTGGAAATAACTACAAGGGTGCAGAACACGAGAGTTGCTGGTCTACCGCTGCATCCATCAGTAAGATTGTTTGTGTTATTGTGTGACTTTCTGATCCGAACTAACGTGGCGTCCACAGCAGTATATTGTTTAGCTTCCGTGCCGGTACTCCTGTTTTTGCACACTGGGAGCACGCCGACCGCCATCTAAGTTACTGTATGTAACGTTAATACACTGACTAAGGATGAATATATACTGGACATGTAGCAGCGTCATCATGCAGAAACCTACGTCAGGTCACGTGGGAAAAAGCTTTTAGAAGGGCTTGGGAAAATAACATTTTGACACTAAAACATACATACTTTGACCAAAATTTGAATGTCATGATTTGAATAGCTCAGGAACACCACTGGGACGCTACTGAAGATCACAGTAGGGCTGCAAACGTTACTTTTGTGATCAATTCATCAAACAATTACTTTCTAAATTCATTCTAGATCCTTTGGTCATATCAGCAAATAGCTTCATCTCAAGTTCCCAGAGCCCGTGGAGAGATCTTAAAAAGCCTCGTTTTGTCCAACCAACAGCTCAAAACTCAAAGATATTCAGTTTACTATCATGAAAGACTAAGAAAACCAGACAATCACATTTTACAAAACAGTTGATTCCTTTCTGTCTTTTGGACTATTTGTTTTAGGTCATATAGCATCGTGTTAAGTAATTGTCATTCTAGCTGAGCAGCCCTAATGTATTCACCACGCTACACTGATCACAAGCCAAGATTTGCAAGTACAACATGCAATGGTTTCAGATATACATCCTTGTTGGGGACCATAATAATGCATTTTTTATGAGTGCTATTACAGGCACCACATTCTTTTATGTATTAGTTCTGAGGGCTACTTTCATCTGGGCATCAATCTGTTTGGTTCATAATGTACACTGAATGGTAGGTTAATAAACCTTTATGTTCTCAGCTGTATACCAACACACTCATCTTACTTTAATAACTATTCAGGTGCATGGCATCACTATCAGCCCTGGCTCTCTATAAGAGGATACTGGCACGGTATAGCCACATGAGACGTGAGCTGCTCTTTCTACAATTACATCCTATATCACTGTTGCCTATCAACCATGCATGAAAGGGAGGGGGGGGGGG
>CAKAKR010045215.1:0-21905 GCA_916700685.1 Adelosebastes latens | reverse complement strand
GGAAACACTCAACCAACACACACTGTTGAGTAAAATACAGAGCTCTCGCACAAGTAGGCCACTTTCTAGATTTTCTGGGATGTCAGGCAGTCAGGTTTTGTTTTCGAGTAACAGAAACTTTGACAATAGCTGCTTGTTAGCTGGGAATGCCACAGTGAAGCGTTTTCACTTTGGTGACTGATGCAAACCTCGTTTCCTTTTACAGGTGCTCTGACTCGAGTGTGCGGCATAAAACGATGTAATACCATCCTGTCATCATCGGTTCTGCAGAGACAGGGCTCAGTATAACAAGAGGCTCACCTGTAGAGCGAAATTCAACGTTTCAAGACACTGTGAGACAGAGAGAGAGATTAACGTGACCTTTAGATATCTCATTTGCTAGATTTAAGGCGGCAGTGGGCAGAGAGTTTTTGGCATCATTGGGCAAAAATTCCATAATAACCTTTCAGCATATTGTAATTCAAGAGCTCTGAGAGAGACTTCTGCTCCTCCTCATGGCTATGTTTTCAGGCTTTAGAACATCTAGCCCGTGACGGGAGACTTTGGCCAATCACAGGTCATTTCCGAGAGAGAGCGTTCCTATTGGCTGTTCATTGAACGGAGGCAGCTGTCAATCATTCACAAACTCAGATCAAATGGTCAAACTAGGCAGCGCTGATCAAATATGACTCAATATTCTGTTACTGTAATGCCTATTTCTCGAATAAAATGTTGTGAGAATCATCTTGTGGTGTACTGTTTAGCTGTAAAATGAGAACATTTGCTCCGGCTGGTGGGCGGTGCTTGTAATTTCCTCAACTGATCTCAACATGGAGGCCGAGTCATACACTTTTTCATTTTACAGCTAAACAGTGCACTACAAAATGTTTCTGATAATATTCGAGAAATAGGCATTACAAAACAGAATATTGATTCATATTTGATCAGCGCTGCCTAGTTTGACAGAGTTTGCGAGTGATTGACAGCTGCTCAGAGACGGCAGACGCAGCTCGGCTCTGACTGGTTGTTTTCCTCCGGTCTGTGAAAACTTGCATATGCCATTAGGAGCACCGGAGGACACAGAGGCACAGGATTTTTTTTCAGATTGCACTTCTGTCAGGACATAGTGATCGTTTTATAAAAATAGGTTGTTTTTTTTTAAATCATATTTGCTCCGATCTGCTTACTCCAGCTTTAACCACAATGTTCCAAAGAGTAGTTTAAACTTTAGTTTAGCTCACTTTCCTGCATTCATAGTGAAGAAGAGACAGGCAACAGATGGTCAGAAGAAAAAAAAAGCATCCGGTTACTGCCATGCTGCATAATAACTGTCTGAAACAAAGTATGCTGCCAGGTGCCATTCCAACTGAGATAGGGAACTATTGTATCACCTCTCCAACCAAAGTGCCCGACAGAATTATTCTAAGTGTTTCCACCAAGCCTTATTTCCATTTGATGTCAACCCTGGGGATGGAGCAAGAGGAAGGGAGGAGAGTGCAGATAACTTTAATTAGACCTATTAGACACATTCTGCTCTGTTTGGAGTTGGAGGCTAAACAGGAGTCTCAGCTGAGGCCCAGATTAGTCAACATATTTGGACTCATGAACAATATAAAGAAATGGCAGGAACAAGAAGAATTTACTAGCTTTGACCAAGCCCACTAATGCAAGCCTCTGGGCAATGAAGTGTAGTTGGCTGAACAAAAATAAAAGTCAGTTATGGCATGTATTTTGTCAAAGCCAACATCATGTCCAAGTTATTTCTTGTTATAGTGCACGCTTGAGTTTGTGTTTTCACAAAAGGCGCATGATGTGTTTGCCGTTTATGTTGTTAGAAACACCACAGATATGTAAATGGTGACCGCTCTTTTTTCCTGCATTTCCATGGGCTCTTTTTTGAAAATGTCAGAGTATATCATTCACAACTCTTGAACTTTTTAATTGTCTTGTGAAGACAATAACACTGACTACATATACATGCACACTCATATTCCACAATTATTATAAATATGACAATATTCTGAATTTGATAAGGGTCGTGTAACCAGCATATTCTGTTTGGATATTCTGAATTAGGCTTTATTCCGAATGGAGCATTTTCAGATTAAGACATGGAATATGCCGATATTATTCAGGTTTTAAAGTGTCAGTAGTCAGTATATTTTTGGCATCATTGGGCAAAAATTCCATAATAACCTTTCAGCATATTAATTCAAGTGTTCTGAGAGAAAACTAGACTTCTGCTCCTCCTCATGGCTCTGTTTTCAGGCTTTAGAACATCTAGCCCGTGACGGGAGACTTTGACCAATCACAGGTAATTTCATTGAGAGAGCGTTCCTATTGGCTGTGCTCCGGTCATGTGACCAGAACTTGGCGTTCCTTCAACAGATTTCACAATGGCGGCGGCGTCACAAACTTTCTAATTTTACAGCTAAACCGTGCACTATAAGATGATTCTGAGAACATGTGAGGAGAGAATAGACATTAACGTAACAGAATATTGATTCATATTTGATCAGCGCTGCCTAGTTTGACCGTTTGGTCGGAGTTCGCAAGTGATTGACAGCCGGCTCTCATAGACGGCAGATTGACAGCAGACCTCAGATGAGCTCTTACTGCTTGTTTTCCTTCGGTCTGTGAAATCATGCAGATGCCGTTAGGAGCACCGGAGGACACAGAGGAACATGATTTTTTTCAGGTTACCTGTTTCGTGTACTACTGTCACGATATAGCAACCGTTTTATAAAAATAACTTTTTTTAATCATATTTGCTCCAATCTCGCCTACTGATGCTTTAAGAGCATTCTTTGGAAATGTATACAGCACATTTGGAATATGCGTCTCAACTGGGGTTTCTACAGCCTCTCGCTTGTTTACAGTCAGCTCTGTGCGTTGTACACAATCCAACTAGCCGACAGTTTGCAGAGATGCATGCTCGAAAGAAAAGAAGGAGATGCACACCTACTTTTTATGAGAGTCTTGGATATCAACAGGTTTTTGGATATGCGCAAATATCACAACGCCGACCTTTTCAAGAAGGTGGATGAAGGAATGAAAGAGGGAGGCTGTGTTTGCACAGTCAAACAAGTCTGCCACCGGAGGAAAGAAAAAACATATTTTTGACGCAAAGATACAAAATTGCACAGGCGGCTCCTGTAGTTTCTGATAATATAGAAAATACTTTTCTATATTTTGACATGATAAACGAAAGGGCATCGACCCCTGTCAAACACAGCTGAGAATGGCGTCGACGTGGAGTTCAGGAGACTGCACAGCATTTTTATCCCTTGTCCCTTGTCCCACATATTGATCGTCTCTAGTTTTCAAAAGTCTAACCGCTGCAGGACAGACACTTTTCTATAATATGGCTTTTATTAAACGGCTGTGAAGAAAGCAGGGAAGGCTGTGATCACATGGGTCAAGTGCAGGTTAACCTGTCTTTGCTACGCTACGGCCAACGGGGGAAAGTCACAAGCTATGCAGATTTAGGCAGAATATGATGGAAACTACCACAAAGAAAAGGAAACGCAGCTACAACAAAGACTGTTAACTACTTGTAACTGGGTGAAGCCGGTGGAAGGTGATTCTCAAAGAGTTCTTGCAAAATTAGTTATTTTTCAACCAGAGGGCAAAGCATAGAGACGTTACAAGCTAAGGGCGGAATAACAATGTTTATTTTTAAGTTAGATAGACATTATATAAAAATTGAAGACTACTTCTCAGCATTAGCAACATGTCCCACATTGTCCCACACAAACATAGTCTTTGTCCCAGATTTGTTTTGTTGGGATCTGGTCACCCAACGTCGATGGCCCTGGTGATGAGGATGCCCTGAGCTCCTCAAATAGACAAGATGATGATGATGATGATGATGATGATGATGGTGACGTTTTAAAAAAATTAAAATTAAATTAAGTATGCACGGCTGCATGTAAACAGGAATATTAGTGGAATTTTCATGTTCATTAGCCATGTAAACTGCTTAGTAGGAGCTGTGGCTTGGTATATTTGGTGCATGTAAACATAGTCAATGTATGTTCTCGTGGTGCATTCAAGGCTAAATTGAGAAGATGGATTTCCAAGCACATAGTAGCTAGCATGAGGGTTTGACTGGCATTAAGGAACAGTCAGATCAGAATTGGCAATGTGAGATTTACTCACACACTGTGTCAAACATATAGGCATAAAGCACAAGAGACAGCATGATAAATACTGGGTTGTTGCCCTCTAACCCTGCCCTTGCACTCACTGCCTCCAACACAGCCTCCCTCCTACTCCACTGCTATTATTTCACCATGCAGTTATATAAAACTAGGATATGAAACAATCAATACTTCCTTAACAACATGTCAATCTGTCCTCTCTCGCAAATTAGATGGACAACGGGGACAAAGTGTCACCACATTTGAACTCTGCGTGAGGCCAACAAGCGGGGGATCAATTCAGGGCATTTCAGGCACTTCCCCCCGCTGATATATGAACGGGGAAATAGTTTTGGTTTGACAGCACCTGTTAGTGCAGAACTTCCTACTGTCAGTGAACACACCAGCACTTTCCAAATCATTATGCACGTTCAGGTACATCACGTAACTTTGACAATAACGTCAAACAAGGTAACATGTTTAATGTCTGTGATAGATTCAAGGTCAACTCTCAAGTGGGAAAGTTAATTTTAATAATGCACGGACATGAATGAAACACTGAACCGATGGCTGCCAAACATTCATTGAAAAATATGAACACAAAGTGGCTAGGCTATATATGTTTTCAGTGATAGCGTTATTAGGGGTGTTCGAAGGCTAAAAAGCAGCAATTTCCGGTATTAATATCAAATGTAACGTTAATTGGCAGCGGACGACGGTTGACTTTAACGGTCACGACTCCCTCCAACGGCTCCAACGGCTCCAACGGTCAGTCCGGCGAGGCCAAACTGAACCGTTAGATTCAAACGTGTCCGTTAGATTTTAACAATCGAGTGTGAAGTTAACGAGGCCTCCAGTTAACTGTTTAATGAACCCTCAGACGGTCGGACATCTTCTCATATCTCTAACAGGCATGAGAACATAATGATCCGCATCTTGTCTGAACCCGACGACACAGTGAGACAGACTGTTGACAGAAAACAATCCCCTTCATTTTGTCTAACATTTGAAGACGTTATAAAGAGAAAACAATGAGTCTTACCCAGCACGTAAATCGTAGCAAAGTTTCATGAACACTGAGATTGCCTTGAGTCTGCTTTATCCTTCAGTACACCTGCTGCTCTGCTGCTCAGCTCTGAACGGCTACAGTAGCGCCAGTGTGACGGTGAAACCTGCTCCCTCGCTCCATCCATCCATCTCAACCATATCCGCTGCTTTCTGTCCACAGACTCAATGTCGTCTCCTGCTGAGGGTCGAGCGGCAAAACACTGAGAAACAAATACCAGTTGCGTCTCCTCCTGCCTGGAGAGAGCTGACCTGACCAGCACCGTCGGCCCGCAGCTTACAGATACTAGCTGCTCTTCGTCTCTTGTTGATTTCGCAGAAACGAGAGCGGAGGGGAGAGCGGGAGGAGCGGAGCGGAGAGGGCCGAGGAGGTTTCGTCAGTGTTCGGGTGCTTCTTTCTTAAAGGGGCCGTGAGCGGTGAATGCTGCTCCGGAGACAGGACGGAAACACAGCCGCCTCTCCTCTCAGCACACAGTACCACCGCCCTGTGGCTGCCACCATCACTGAGTGTTACATTATAATAAAACACGTGGGTAAACAATGGCCTCATTATAATGTCCTACTGTGAATTAACCCTGAGGTTGAATAATAATATTACTGTACCATTCCTTCTGACTGTTATTGTGGTGCAGCTTCATTTCCTCCATTCAAGCATCTGAAAATGCTTGAATGAACACTGTTTGTGAAAATGCACCATTAATGCCATTTCACATAAAAAAATTTAAAAAAGTCCAATTATTAGGATTATTCATAGTTGGATGTCTGCTGTTAATTCAAATAGAACAATTCTTTTACATAGATTTTTCTTAAAGGTCCCATATCGTGCTCATTTTCAGGTTCATACTTGTATTTTATGTTTCTACTAGAACATGTTTACATGCTGTAATGTTAAAAAAAAAACTTTATTTTCTTCCTACTGTCTGCCTGAATATGCCTGTATTCACCCTCTGTCTGAAACGCTCCGTTTTAGTGCATTTCAAGGGAATTGCAACAGAATGGCGTTGCTAGGCAACCAGGGTCCACGTTTACTTCCTGTCAGCTGATGTTATTCACATACACTGCAACAGGAAATAAATTGGGACACATTTGTATAACACAGAATGTTTACGTTTAAAACCGTGAAATGGTGTAAATATTGTATATTTGTGACATCACAAATGGACAGAAATCCAAACGGCTTGTTTCAAACGCACAATTTCTGAATACGGGCTGTGTGTGTTTCTCCGTATAATGAGCGTTTTGATAGTTTAACAGTATTTATAAAGCACTTAAACCTGCTTTATAATATAAGAGACATGAAAATCTAATTTTTACAATATGGGACCTTTAATATTCTAACTAAAATAACTAAACCTTGTCTTTTTTCCCTACTAAATTAAATCCCACTTCCCATGGTTGCTAAACCCCCAAAATTCCACGAAACAAATTGTCCTGAATGGTATTTCTGGCCAGTGGCGTACTCAGGCTGCCGGAGGGGCAGGGTGAAAATATAAAAAGGGCTCCAGCTGCACGCGGTGGGGCGCCAGTGCACAGAAAGTACCCTAGAGAGCACTTCATCATGTTTTCTTCACTGGAGGCACACTAGAGAGTACTTCATCACATTTTCTCCACTAGAAGAGCACACTAGAGGGCACTTCATCACCTTTTCTCCACTGGAAGGGCATCCTAAAGGGCACTTCTTTACGTTTTCTCCACTAGAAGGGCACCCTAAACGGCATTTTGTCACATTTTCTCCACTGGAAGGGCACCGTAGAGGGCACTTAATCACGTTTTCTCCACTGGAAGGGCACACTAGAGGGCACTTCAACACGTTTACTCCACTGGAAGGGCACACTAGAGGGAACATCATCACATTTTCTCCACTGAAAGGGCACTTCATCACGTTTTCTCCGCTGGAAGGGCACACTAGAGGGCACCTCATCACTCCCCTGGAAGGGCCTAAGGGCCTACCCTAGGGGGCACTTCATCATGTTTTCTCCGCTGGAAGGGCACACTAGATGGCACCTCATCACTCCCCTGGAAGGGCCTAAGGGCCTACCCTAGGGGGCATTTTATCATGTTTGATCTGCCATAGGGGCATCCAAAGGGCATCAAGATTTGCATCCAAGAGGGCACTTTTGCTGCAGTTTGTTCGAACATGGGGGCATCCCCCGCCCCATCCCCCCTTTCCGAGTCCACCAGTGGTTCCAGCCCTGAGAGCCAGACCTGTTTGAATAGCAGTTTACTAGAATCTACTGTTAAGTTGAATTATTATTATGACTTTACCCTAACCTAACCATAAATAACAATTTATGTCAGTCTAAATAAGTGGATAAAATATATTTATTAATCTTAAAGGTGGGTTCCTCTACCATTTCTCCTACATGTCGCTCTGTATTTGACCTCCTATAAAGCCCAATGAGGGTCGATGTCTAAAATAAGTCAATGAGTTCAAGTAGGCTGAATAGATG
Source organism: Adelosebastes latens (assembly GCA_916700685.1). Classification (NCBI taxonomy): domain Eukaryota; kingdom Metazoa; phylum Chordata; class Actinopteri; order Perciformes; family Sebastidae; genus Adelosebastes; species Adelosebastes latens. The sequence goes on along the minus strand of CAKAKR010045215.1, from coordinate 14,269 downwards.
AACGGAGACTTCTTCTTGAGCAGCATTATTCCCGCACATAAAGCATTCCACGCATCCTAAAAATACAATCCTGAACCAGAAAACATGTCCGCTTTTGAAGCACTAACCTTTGCATGTTTGCTGTCTGTCTGTGAGATTCTTCTTGTCTTCTGCAAGTAACGGAGTCTTCGTTGAAGTCCCAATTATTCCTCTACTTCTTTAATTGTGTTTCTTAGTGATGAAGATGGACAAATGGACAAAGAAGAAGAGGAATTGAGGGACTGGAGAGTGAAATGGGTAGTAAGAGACGGAGAGAGAGAGAGAGAGAAACAGGAGTCAACTGACCTCTGACCTCTGAGATGAGACCATAGATTACGGGGACGTAATCACAAATACTTTCTATGTCAGACTAGTCAGACTACCAATGAGGCCAATGAGGATCGGTGTAGTCTTGTCCTCAGTAGAGCTTTGGCCTGGTTGTCCTGTGGCTGCCGTGTCTGGCACCTCCTCCTCACCACAAACATACCGTCTGTGAGCAGCCTACAGATAACAATTCAACTCGTCAGGTTGCTTTCTGCATTCAAAAACAGTCAGAAAAAGTCAAAGCTGTGCCTTACCGTCTCCCAGGTGCAGCTTCTGTTGAAGAGAAGTCCATGTTTGTGTGGCTTTAGTTGCGACTGAAGACTAAAATGAAAAAAAGAGACGGTGCACGTTTAGCTCGCCTTCACATTTGTGTAGGCAAATGTGTGAGGCGCTGACAGAGAGGACTTTCAATGTTCAGCTCATGAGTACTTTCTGCAGACCTTGAGAGAACAGAAAAGAGTGCTGTAGAGACATTTTCTATGGTGCATTACTGATCAGATGATATGAAAAACAGCAAGGGAACTGTGAAGAGCATGACTCCAGCATGTAATATAGGCAATCCTTTGTTACCACACATTACCTAGCCATCATTTCACATTAAAGAACTGCTGGGCATCATTTTACTGTAGTAGTAGAGAATTTGTGTCATTGAAAAGCACTCTTGAATTCTTGCACCATAGACCTTTTTCACAGCAGACATTTGGACTTGTCTGCAGGTATTACCAGTAACGCTAACAATGCCGACGCTAACAATAATTTGATTATTCACACCTGTGCTTTTCCTACAGTGACAATGTCTTGTCTATGTAAACTGGAGTTCATTAAAGCTATGATCAGTATTTCATATTCACGATGGGCCACATGATGACCTTTATGTGAAAGGGTTTGCTTGTAGTGAACGGTTCCTCTAAGCTCTGTGGACCTTTGTTGCGTCTTTCAGCGTATTGTTTTGGTATTTGTGATGTGAATGTGCTGATTAACTGAATTGACAACAGGTGTGCCTTATTGCGGGCGCGAGAGACTCGGATTTGAGAGACAAAAGGCAGTCGAAACAGGGGAGTCGAGGTTGGAGCATCTGTTATATGGCGGCTCGGCACTCTGCGGGCGGGAGGGTGTCGTTCGCTGTTTAGAGCTGCCGGCGATGAACACAGCCAGAATAGGGGGTTAGTTGTTCCAGTGTGAGGAGGGGAGGTTTGTTGCCTCCTGTAGATAGTCAGGGCTGGGTCATAGAGGGTGCAGTAGCCGCCATCGCTCCCAGTGCTGGCCCACGAAAGCAGCGCCGACGCCCAGCAGCCACCATCGCTTGTGCGGACTCACTACAGCGACGACAACGTCAGCTGTGTTCCGTCCACGCCGTTCAACAAAGCCGCTCCCCGGGGAGTTGGACGGCGTCCCAAGCGTAGACCCCGGGGGAGGGTCTCGCCGACCGGGTGAGCTAAGTATATTATTAGATAGTTATTGTATTCTATATTTTAGAAGTGTTTTAATAGAGTTGGGAGGGAGAGCAGTGGGGAGATGAGCTACGATCCTGAGTAGGGAGCTCTCACCTTAAATTGGTGACGTGTGTATTGCCATGGTTGTGCCGTGTGGGTTGACCAGTGTTAGGTTGAAGTGCCTCCAGTAGAGGGTGATAGCTTGCCGTGTCCGAGTGGTGTGCCCTAAGCTAGAAGTCTAGCCCTGTGTTAAACTGTGTGATTTCACATCTTAGTGAGAGCTTTGGATGCTCAGTGGACGAGTATGTCTCTTGGCGTATCCCTCCTCCCTTTTTATGAATTGTGGTGTTTTCAATTATAAAGATTGACTGTATTTTGTATATATTTGTATTCTGTGGTTATTTGAAGGTTCTGACTTAGTGGCAGTGTTTTCCTGCCACATCTAAACGAAACCCATATTTATTACAGTATTAAGGTCAGCAACTGTGCTGTTTTGGTTCACTCTCATCACCTCTCAACCCAGTCTTCGCTATACCTGCCCAGCAAGAAACGGCAGCCAGGCGAAGTTAGCACCTAGCTAGCGAACATTGTGGAGCATATAGCAGCTAAAGAGACAGACTTTTTTCTCAGGAGCTGGTGGAGACCAAAAACAGAGCTAAAAAGAGAGTGAATATTGGACTCACATGGACAGAAACATGACTCCAAATTAATGCTAATGCCGCTAAATATCTGCTGAATGTGTAAATAGGCCACTTTTTGCTATCAAGTTTTCCATATCAACAGATGGACGCTACCTGCCCAACTCAAAACAGCATCCAGGCGAAGTTAGCACCTAGCTAGCGAACATTGCAGAGCACATAGCAGCTAAAGAGCCAGATATTTCTCTTAGCAGTTGACGGAGACCAAAAACAGAGCTAAACGGAGAGTGAATATTGGACTCGCACGGACAGAAACACAACTCCAAATGCATGCTAACGTTGCTAAATGTCTTCTGCATGTGTAAACAGGCCACTTTGCCAACAGGTTTTCCATATCAACTTACAATGTGATAATATGTCAGTGTTGTGTTCACAACTTGTTTGTGCTGCCCCCAAGTGGCCAACATTTCTGTTATTATATGGTGTCATAGAGGTGTTGATTGAACTCTATAATATTTTTTTAATATTAGATCTTTCGACTATGTTATGTGAAGTAGGAGAAATCATACATTAGCATGAACAATCTATGCAAATGTTTCCATCATATCTGTTCAAACTGGGTGATTGTTCATAGTATTGTGTTCCTCCCGCTAATGCTCTGAGATAATGTTAATACCTTTTCCCAAGTTGAATTAATATTACAGAGTATTTCTTTCTTCTTGTCTATCTCTATGTTTTGGGCCTCTTATCTCTCTTGCAGGTTATTTCAGCAGCAGATGCTCTATCATTGGATCTGTAAATACTATCAGCTTAAATGGGATTCCACTCAGGGTTTGCGTAGTCATCAGAGATTGTGCAGCAAATACGGGGACTAATGCTTTTAGATGGGATTCCCCTTAGTCATGCTTAACACACACACACACACACACACACACACACACACACACATACACACACACACACACACACACACACACACACACACACACACACACACACACACACACACAATGGATTTCTGTGATCCTCTTCAGATGTCTTCTCGCAAAAGTACCACTGTTGAGATTTCCCAAATCCTCCCTCTGCGCTCATTTAGAAACCCCTTAATAAACCTCTTAATCCCAAATCCGTAATTTCTCGAGGGTTGCACACCCACGTGTGTCTTATGCAACATGGCGGAGCATCCAGAGTCAATTATAGAACAGTCGGGAGGAAGGGGAGGATGGATGATGAGGCTGCTGATGCAAAACACATTTGGATAAGATGGTTGATTAAATAGGAATTAAAAACTATGATTTCAGAACAAAGTCTTTTTCAATTGTATTTTAGTATAAATCTTTTTTTATGTCTTATGCAGTACATTATGTTATTTGACAGAGCTTTTTGAATTATACTAATTTGTATTTCTATCACTTCCGATACTGTTTGGATTGCTATATTTCCGCGGACATGCATTGACCACATTCTTTAATTTGACACTACCTGGGCCATTGTGAATGCAACTAATCCAACTAGAACTTTCACACCAAATCTCCAAACCCTATAGGCTCAAATTTGACCCTTTCCCTAACCCAGGGCTCAGCAACCTTTACTATCAAAAGAGCCATTTTAGGCAAAGAAAAAAAAAAAAAATCTGTCTGGAGCCGCAAAACATTTGATCATTGTGATGAAGGTAACACAGTTTATAGTCTAAGTATATAGTATATAAGTCTAATGCAGTGAGGACCAAAGAGACAATGTAATATGAGTATTAGGGCCACATTGAGGGAAAAAACATCTGAGATTTACAGAATAAAGTCATAATATTACGAGAAAAAAGTCGTAACATTACAAGAATAAAGTCATAACTTTACAAGAAAAAAAGTCGTAATATTACGAGAATAAAGTCATAACTTTACGAGAAAAAAAGTCATAATATTACGAGAATAAAGTCATAACTTTATGAGAAAAAAGAAAATAACACGTAAAATTACTACTTTATAATATTATGACTTTATTCACATAATACTACGACTTTTTTGTCTCGTAAACTTCTGACTTTATTCTCGTTATATTATGACTTTATTCTCATAATATTACGACTTTATTCTCGAAATCTCAGATACATTCTTTTTCCTCAATGTGGCCCTAATACTCTGCCGAACCATTGACCTACAACAATGATAAATAAAAATGAAAATGTAAACAAAAAACAGTTATTCATTTCAGAGGGGCTAAGAGCTGCATGTGGCTCCGGAGCCTCAGGTTGCTGACCCTTTCCCTAACCAAAGCCCATGCCTAATTGTAATCATAGAAATGATTATGATCATGGTTTTAGCCACTTAAAGTACATACATTTTTTAAATGTATGTGTCTATGATAAAGGATCAACCATATCAAGTCTGAGGAAGTCTGACGGGGTAGTTATTTTGGGATGCATTTGACATTTTGCAAGGCAAAATACTACCACTGGTACATCACTGGTTGGGGTGTGGCCACTGTTGAGTGTCAACCCATACAGAGAGTGACTAGTTCAAGCTACAGCAGTTCAAGCTAATTCAATAATTATAAACTGTATATATATAAAAAGCATGACATTGTGCAATTTTCTATTTAACCTTAGTCACATATTATTATATTTTTTATTATAAAGCAGGCTTAAGTCCTATATAAATACTTTGAAAGTATCAGAAATTGCGCATTTGAAGCAAACCGTTAGGATTTCTGTCCATTTGTGATGTCACAAATATACAATATTTAGACCATTTCACGGTTTTAAACGTAATAATTCTAAATGTGTCCCAGTTTATTTCCTGTTGCAGTGCATGTAAATAACATCAGCTGACAGGAAGTACACATGGACCCAAGCTGTTGCTTAGCAACGCAATTCCGTTGCAATTCCATTGAAATGCACTAAAACAGAGCGTTTCAGACAGAGGGTAAATACAGTCATATTCAGGCAGACAGTATGAGGAAAATAATGTTTTTTTTTAACATTACAGCATGTAAACATGTCCTAGTAGAAACACAAAATATAAGTATGATCCTGAAAATGAACATAATATGGGACCTTTAATGTTGAACCCTAAACAAGCTTCTAAAACAAACAGCTACTGGGTAAATTATAAAGCCCTTGATAATCTATTTCCTCAATAAGCTTCTTTACATGAGCGATATTTTTCCAACTTGAACACATTTTCTGCCAAAACTTAGAACAATTTCAACAATTTTGCCCCTTCGCTCGCAGAAAATGGGAGTGAATAGGGGGGCGAATGTTAATTTTTCTAATGTGTGACCGTGCCTTAAAGGTGATGTCATGTATTTCTGCGCACCAATCAGAGTTTAGCAAAATTTGAATCAAAATGTATTGACAATTGTGGGGTTGCTCATGTTGCCAGGGCACTGTCAATCAAATCCAATCAAACCACACCCACACTGTTCCGATGAAGCTGATTGGCTGACTGTTAAACTCTTAATAAATAATACCAATAGATGTTTTTCCCTGAACCTTTTTTTTTTTTTGCTTATTTAGTCATTAATATTTAATGTTATGTAATGTTATTGAGAAATACTTCAGTTTTGAAACCAAGCTTTCAGGGGCTTTAAAGTATGTAACTTTTGATGAACAGTGGCCACTGTGGACACAAGTGACAATTACAAGATACTAGTAAACACTAAAACATACTTTTAAAGTGGCACAAGTAGTCTACAGAAAAATAGGCGTTATCGGTCGCAATAAGCACCATAGATGTGGGTCAATAGGGGCCTACTACACCCAATATTAGGTTTATCATCTATTCACATGGCCCCTACTAACCCACATCTATGGTGCTTATAGTGATCGATAACGCCTACTTAATGGCCTGATAACAGTCAAATCAGGTGACAGAAGAGTCAGCAACCTGACGGCCCCTGGTCTGGGTATCATCGGATAATCAGTAATTCATTTGGAGTTAAAAAACGAAAAAACTTTTTTTTTGTTTTTTGTTTAAAACGAAAAAACTTTTTTTTTGTTTTTTGTTTAAAACGAAAAACAGACGTTTTCTCGTTTTTGGTTTCTGAATCAAAAAACGAAAAACAAATCAAACCCGGGCCGTTTTTGGTTTTTCCTTTTATCATTATTAATTTTGATTGAAGAACAGGAGTCACGTGGTTTTTTGTTTTTTAAACCAAAAACGAAATCACGTGGTGGTCTGTTAGTTTTTTTGTTTCCAAACGAAAAACGAAAAACCAAATTAAAAAAACGATCCAATTTTGTTTTTTGCAAGTTTCTTTCTGTTATTTTACCTTTAGAATCGAAGAGCGAAGAACGTCATTCACGTGACCCGGAAGTAACAGTAAACATGTCAAAATAAAAGCCAAGAAGATAGGTCCGTCATTCTATAAAAGTGTAACATTCTTTAAGCACAGGATCAGGGTAACGGTAGAAGATAAATAGGCTAAATAAATACACAAATAAATATAAACATAGCTACATAAATAGATATTTTTTTGTTCTTTTCATTAACACGAATGTCTTTTACCCAAAAAGTGTGTGATAAATTACAGGGAGGGTCTCTACAGGTGTTATACAGAACTCTCACGTAATTGACACTTTTCTCTCTCACACTCTTACTATGGGCTGTTTCTTTATGTCAGCAGGTGAGAAGCACTATGTGGCTACTCCTTTCAACACACCTGACACTTCCACCTGATCCCTTGCCCTCCTCTAGGAAGGCTGTAGTCTGGTAGTTGTAGTTCTGTTTTCACCCAGTAGAGTGTACCATAGGACCAGTAGCCTATTTCATGCTCCCATGCTCCAGACTGGAGTCCAGTTTGAGCCAGATACATAGAAAGGATGATAGAAGGCTACTGTAGCTTATCTGAATAAGATTATTTCACAGTTAATAAGCAGTGAATATGTTCATAATGCTCTATGATCTAACTCTCAAAAGACACAAAGGTACACAATCCTTTTTGTTATTTCTCCAGGCATGGGCAATACAGAGCCTGGCAAATTCCCATTAAGATAATGTATTGTATTTTTTAAAATTATTTTCTGTGATGTACTATTTAGATGTGCAGCTTGAATTAAAAATGTGGAAATCGCCTTTGTGGTCCTTTCCAGCAGAGGTCCCCACCTCACGTTACCAAATTGCTGTTCACCGTCTCAGAGTAGTGTAAAAACGGCCTATGTGCATCTCTCCTCCTCCTATCACCTGTGCCCGATCATGCACTGTGCATGTGCCATCAGTGTGCCCGCACTGAGTAGGCCCCCAAATACAGCCCTGAGAGAGAACTACAGATAAGGAGAGGACGGCTGGACTTCACCTGCTGTGATTGATGCCTAATGGACATTTCGTTTCATGTGTGCGTCCATGGAAAATATACTGAAACTGTGATGGACCTGTGATGGAGTTCACTAAAAATACTGAAATCACTAAATTACTGTATTCTGTTTGGTGGTTTATGATGCTTTTCAATCATTTGTAGTCTATTTGGTAGTATATGTAATTTAGTTCATTTGTTTAACATCATGATAATGCTGATTTTTCAACCAGCGGTTATGACATTAATGCCAGCTGTCTGCCATGACAATAGTACTGTACTGAAGGCCTTTCCTTTACTCTGGTGACTCTCTTTACAGCCATCTGAAGACAGCAGGTATCTGTTAAATCTACAGTATCTGGAGTGATGATGTCTCTGCTAAGCTACAATTACATTTTTTTCAACCAGCATCAGACTGTTGTAAAATAACCACAGAACCCTCCGTGCTTATGTGCACATAACTAATCATAACGACACGTTTGATACGTGTCGTTATTAGTTATTCGACACAGTTTGTTCTGCACATCAACAGGCGTGTTGGAGACAGACACACGTATGTATATAACAAAAACCTGGACGTTTCAGGGAAGATAGATTGATGACTTCTGCATCACTTCATACATCTGATGTGATTTTATTTCAAAATTACCATATTAGCCTACCAACACACAGGCAAACTACATTGTTCCTTTATCATTTTGGGGTACTTAGAACAACTATGGAGACATCTGTGCATTTCCTTCAGAACAAAGGTCCAGGGGACAGCTGTACTCATGGATACTGTCGTCCTCTGAAGACTGTCTGTCGTTCACTTCACCAGCAAACGTCATTGGCCTGCTGGACGCTCGATCATACCCTTGTTGCTCCGCTTGCCATCGGTGGACAGCATTCACTCATTCATCCATAGATGTCACTCACCTCTGTCGTTCGGTGTGACCACATGTTGACCATTTTTAATTCATTAAAATGCTTTAATGAAGTCTTCTCCCTGGCACTTGTGTTTGACCAGCACCACAGCTCCTCAAGGTGAAAGCTTACCATTTTTGAGCTCTGTGCATGGCCTCCTTTCATCCATCCATGCATATATAAACTGCTCAAAAAATGTAAGGGAACACTTAATCATCACAGTATAACACCATCATCAGTTAAACTAATTAATCAGATATCAATCTGTCCATTTAGGAAGCACAAGTGATTGTGAATCACTTTCAGCTGCTTTAGTGCAAATGAAAGTGACAACAGGTGCGAAGGAGAGGCAACAGCAAGACAACCCCCAAAAGGGAATGGTTCTGTGGCCACAGACAGCTGCTCTCTCCTTATCCTTCCTGACCGGCAGTACCTGCAGCCCAATCAGGGTGCACAGGTAGTCCAGCTCCTCCAGGATGGCACATCCATACCTGGGGTCGCAAGAAGGTTTGCTGTGTCTCCCAGCACAGTCTCAAAAGCACGGAGGAGATATCAGGAGAATTGTTCAATTACTGCAGCTGCTGTGGTAGAGGTTAGTTTGGCGATTTCAACATCCCTTGAGAAATAGTCCACTACGACCAAATACTGGCTGTTTCTCCACTCAAACAGATCTGCTCCAACTATTTCCCATGGTCTGGCTGGAAATCCAGTCGGCAGTAGGGTTTCTCTTTGGTTTTGTCGTTCTTTTGCACGTTTCACACCTCTCCACTAGCTGATGAAGTTGTGTGCTCAGTCCCGGCCACCATACAGATTGTTTTACTCTTTCTCTGCATGTCGTTATGCCTTGGTGACCTGTGTGCAATTTCCCTAGAATCTCTTTCTGCAGTGATTTTGGAATCACTAGACGTGTGCCGTGTAGAAGCAGTCCATTCTCAACAGTTAAATCTCCTGCGTACTGATGGTAAGGAGAACATGGTCCTGTTATGCTGTAATTGTCTGGCCATCCTTTAATACAGTGCTGCTTTACCTGTTTCACCACTTCATCTCTGTCTTGATGTTCCTTGATTTGTTGCAGTTTTTGTTCTGTAGCTGGAAGACAGGACATTACTTGATGTGCATACAAATTCATCTCAGTTTCTAGATTTTTGTCTCCTGATGCTCTTTCTGGTAATCTGGAGAGCCCATCAGCTGTTGCTATGTTCTTGCCTGGAACCTGAGTGTAGGGATGGTTACTGAAACACCCCAGTAAGGCTAAGTAAGTTCAATAAAACTTTATGAAAGAAAAAGACTAAAAAGCTAATATTTTAGATATTACTGCAGCTACTACAAGCAAGTCATAAATTAATTAGGGTATTTCATAGTCATTAGGTTCTATAAATACATTTTAGCAAAAATAAAACGTGTTGACATAAAAAAAAAATGTATTGTTGATTAATTTCACTTAACAACTTTCATTTGGAGTAATATTTGACCATAAGTATCTATTCTTTGACTAAATTAATGGGGTTGGGTCCACCACTGATAGTACAAGACTTAGAGTCAATATGAATTTCATACCAAGTGACTTTTGTGGGCAGAAAACAATATTTAGATCTCCACAAATTAGGACTCACATTTAGGCACCATCAGTGGCAGAAGTTCATTAAAACTCAAAGTACACATATATTTCAAATGATGAAAATTCACCAAAGGAACCAGGGCTACACTTACAATAATTCCTATGAATGATGGCCACTCCACGACCACGTCCAGATCGCCTACAGTAGAACTATGAAAGCAAGACTTAAGGGGAGGTTACATTTAATGGGGCATGTTCATATTGTTTTACCTAAGTTTCAATTGTTAACAAAAGAAAGTCAAGATCATTTGAAGTAACACACTTGTTACAAATAAAAGATTTGTTGGATAGGGACATAATATTTATGAAATTAAAATTTACATTTTCAGTAGAAGATAGAAGGCCAAAACACTCTTGATTGTGTTTCCTATATAGGTGGGCTGAACAATAACAAATAATTTGAGAGATAACATCTTGCTATTGTCCCTTGGACCCGTAATTTGTGGCCGAGTATAACCTTCTATAACTCTAACCTCAACAGATGAAAAAGAAAAGAAATAGTCCCTACTAATGATGTTTAAAACACAAATATAACCAAGAAAAAAATGCAGAACAATAATTTATCTTGCGGCCAGAGAAGCATAAAAGCCAAACTTCAACTAAATAGTACTATTGCTTTAAAAACTATTTACAATAAAAACAAACGTAGGTAGGCAATGTCTGGTTGGAGGGAGAGGGTGGCACTGCAGTCCGAAACCCCTCTGGTGTGTGTGTGTGTGTGTGTGTGTGTGTGTGTGTGTGTGTGTGTGTGTGTGCGTGTGTGCGTGCACTAGTGTTTCTTACTTGGTGGGGCCCAATGACCGGGAGCACACCAACGTCAAGGGGCCCAAAATGCCGGGCCCCACACCGGTTAGCATTATAAACAGGCTCAGGAGCCTCCCCTGATATGCCTCTCGATTTTTCATCACATGTCCCACAAGGTCGCAAAGTATGGAAATGTGTGTATGAGGTGAGGGGGAAAATTTTTGCTCTGGTACTTTTTTTTTTTTCGAGTTGCTCACACACACCGGCGGGAAGTGTGTATCATTTCAACCAATGAGGTGTCGCCTTGAACCTGGCGTGACAGACGGTCTCGCGTGATCGTGATTTGATGCATCCTTATATCCAGAGCCAGGAGGATAACAACACAACACCTTGTGTGAGTTAAAGGTACGTTTATTTGTTTTATTTTGTTTTATTTTATTTTATTTTATTTCAGTTGGTTCATTTGATATTGTTTCTTCCTCCGAACAACTCCTTGTGGATTAATAAAGTACCGTTTCATACAGATAGTTAGCAGCTAATGTTAGTTACAGTTAGCTGCTATAGCGATCTGTGATTAACATTTAGCTGCTAACTGTTAGCTGCTAACTGGGGAAGCTGTGGTTATTCTGATAAAAGCAGTATAACGTTTATATTTCTCAACTGATTTAAATAGTTCCAGCTGCATACAGCTGTCCAGTTTGTGACTATGTAGCAGACCGTGAGTTCAGCAGAGTACTGCTGATTACGTGTCAACATTACGATCATCTACTGTCTGTTCTATTTATAGCTCAGGGTCCCGTTAGCATGTTAGCATGTTAGCTAACGCTACAAGCAGAACGTGATGTTATTCAGCTGCTTAATAAGTAACGTTAATTTAATGTGCAGAGTACAAGTACTACTGCAGTATTACTACTACTGTACAGTACTACTGCAGTATTACTACTACTGTACAGTACTACTACAGTACTACTGCTACTGTAGTACTACAGTACAGTACTACTACAGTACCTACAGTACAGTATTACTACTACAGTACTACTGCTTACTGCACAGTCCTACTGCAGTACTACTGCTACAGTACTACTGCTACTGTACAGTCCTACTGCAGTACTACTGCTACAGTACTACTGCTACTGTACAGTCCTACTACAGTACTACAGTGCTACTACTACAATGCTACTGCTACAACTACAATGCTACTGCTACTACTACAGTACTACTGCTACTACTACAGTACTACTGCTTACTGTACAGTCCTACTACAGTACTACAGTGCTACTACTACAATGCTACTGCTACAACTACAATGCTACTGCTACTACTACAGTACTACTGCTACTACTACAGTACTACTGCTTACTGCACAGTCCTACTACATTACTACTGCTACAGTACTACTACAGTACTACTGCTTACTGCACAGTCCTACTACAGTACTACTGCTACTGTACAGTACTACTGCTTACTGCACAGTCCCACTACAATGCTACTGCTACTACTACAGTACTACTGCTTACTGCACAGTCCTACTACAGTACTACTGCTACTACTACAGTACTACTGCTTACTGCACAGTCCTACTACATTACTACTGCTACAGTACTACTACAGTACTACTGCTTACTGTACAGTTCTACTACAGTACTACTGATACTGTACAGTACTACTACAGTACTACTGCTTACTGCACAGTCCTACTACAGTACTACTGCTACAGTACTACTACAGTACTACTACAGTATTACTACTACAGTACAGTACTACTGCTACTGTACAGCACTGCTACAGTACTACTACAGTATTACTACTACAGTACAGTACTACTGCTTACTGCACAGTCCTACTACAGTACTACAGCTACAGTACTACTACAGTACTACTGCTTACTGTACAGTCCTACTACAGTACTACTGCTACTGTACAGTACTACTGCTTACTGCACAGTCCCACTACAATGCTACTGCTACTACTACAGTATGCTACTGCTACTACTACAGTACTACTGCTACTACTACAGTACTACTGCTTACTGCACAGTCCTACTACATTACTACTGCTACAGTACTACTACAGTACTACTGCTTACAGTACAGTACTACTGCTACTGCACAGTCCTACTGCACAGTCCTACTACAGTACTACAGCTACAGTACTACTGCTACTGTACAGTACTACTACAGTACTACTGATACTGTACAGTACTACTACAGTAGTACTGCTACTGTACAGTACTACTACAGTATTACTATTACAGTACAGTACTACTGATACTGTACAGTACTACTACAGTACTACTGCTACAGTACTACTGCTACTACTACAATGCTACTGCTACTACTACAGTACTACTGCTTACTGCACAGTCCTACTACATTACTAATGCTACAGTACTACTACAGTATTACTACTACAGTATTACTACTACAGTACAGTACTACTGCTACTGTACAGTACTACTACAGTACTACTGCTTACTGCACAGTCCTACTACATTACTAATGCTACAGTACTACTACAGTATTACTACTACAGTACAGTACTACTACAGTACTACTATACTACAGTATTACTACTACAGTACAGTACTACTGCTACCGTACAGTACTACTACAGTACTACTGCTTACTGCACAGTCCTACTACAGTACTACTGCTACTGTACAGTACTACTACAGTACTACTGCTTACTGCACAGTCCTACTACAGTCCTACTGCTACTACTACAGTACTACCGCTTACTGCACAGTCCTACTACATTACTACTGCTACAGTACTACTACAGTACTACTGCTTACTGCACAGTCCTACTACATTACTACTGCTACAGTCCTACTACAGTACTACTGCTACTGTACAGTAATACTGCTTACTGCACAGTCCTACTACAATGCTACTACTACAGTACTACTGCTTCTCTACAGTACTACTACAGTACTACTGCTACTTTACAGTACCACTGCTTACTGCACAGTCCTACTACAATGCTACTGCTACTATTACAGTACTACTGCTACTACTACTTTACTACTGCTTACTGCACAGTCCTACTACATTACTACTACAGTATTACTACTACAGTACAGTACTACTGCTACTGTACAGTACTACTACAGTACTACTGCTTACTGCACAGTCCTACTACAGTACTACAGCTACAGTACTACAGTCCTACTACAGCTACAGTACTACAGTACTACTACAGTATTACTACAGTACAGTACTACTGCTACTGTACAGTACTACTACATTACTACTGCTACAGTACTACAGTACTACTACAGTATTACTACTACAGTACAGTAC